>NC_051171.1:154300073-154597573 GCF_013339725.1 Rhipicephalus microplus | reverse complement strand
AACCCCGAAAATAAAAATTTTTCCCGGAGCCCCCCCCCCCCCCCCTCCCACCCCCCAAGTCCTGGTGTCCCTCATCTAACACTCCGAAGTGTCCATGCCGTAGACTGCGAACGTATGTCCTCTATCCACGTGCCTGTGAGTGTTGAGTGTGTCATTGTGCAGTCTAGCATAGGCCTGCTCTTTTCACTTTAGTCTTTATTGCAACCACTGACAGCTTAGCCAGTGGTTGCCGCTATGGTATAGTTAATTCAGTAACGAGTGCCAGAAGAATGGCTCCTCAGCACTCTGTCACCCCACCCTTTCCGTTCCCGCTTCCTCTCTTTCTCTCACCGTCTTCCTCAAAAAACGAGGCGCTGTCAGGTGTACCGATTCCGAGAATAGAAGAATAAACAAAAAAGCCACGAACAAAAAAAAAACAATTAAGAAATACTGGTTAGCTACGAGTGGAAGCGGAAATAGCTAGTCGAAAACAAAAGATAAGAAGCAACAAGAGCTACCCCCCCCCCCCTTTCTTTTTTCCTTTCTTATAATGATTTTTAATTCTCGCTTTCTTTTTTTTTCTTTCTTTCTTACAGTCATGTACTGAACCTCTCAAGATCCTTCGAGTTTTCCTCCTCTTTCCCAGCTCGACCTCCTCGCCCCCCCTGCGACGCTCCAGTGACGACGCCGACACACGTGGCCGCCTGGCGGAGGCGGCTGTTGCGATGGGCACCAGAGCGGAAACCCGGCACATCGCCCAGCACTACACACGACTCGCACGTCTCATTTCGCACGCACAGTCAGCCGAGCACGGTGGCGTACAGCTGGTGCCCGAATGGGCCGATCAGTGAGGGAGAGAGATACACTCAGTGCGAAGGACGCGCGGCCGGTATGACTCACATTTTCAACAAGCATAGTACGACACGAGAACGACTTGATGCCATCTCTTACGGAGTGCCTCGGGTATTCCGCACAAACATGAATGTTTAGCCGACCAGTTGACCGGAATCGAATGCATAAAACCCATGCTGACCGATATTGATGTAGAAAACAGAGAGAGGGAGAAATCGAAATGAAAGACGGCGTACATCTAGTTGGCCACCCTGTAATAGAAAAAAAAAAAGGGTATTGAATCATTAAAGAGATGAAAGGTCTATGAGGACGCCACAAAACTATCATGCGTATGTGCAACTAATGCACAAAAGCTTTATAAATGCACAATCACAGTGGGACATTCAGAGAGAACTAAAATAACTGCCCCTTAAGCAACAGGGCATCACTATAGTTATGACGCAGGGAGCGATAAATACAAAGTCTGTAGTATAGTGAACTACAACCCACATATTGATTTTAGTTCACTATAGTCTGTTGCCAGTCACCCAGGTAGTACATTCGAATCATAAACGAAGACATAATGAGAATGATGCGTACTGTGTGGGGAAGTACAAGCAGTGAATATGGGCGAACGCTGTTTGTTTAGGACAATGCAGGGTCACCTTACGGCACATCATGAGCTGTCCTGCAGGACAGGCGCAGGACGCCTGCATACTTTGACACAGCGTATCTCTAAGATACGCTTAAATCAAAGCATACGATCACTTCTGCGTTTTAACCCCTTTGGAATGTTGCGTATGCGTGCCGACCATCGAAGCAGTGACTTCGTCCTCATGGTAATAACTTTTGTATTATGAGGACTTCGTCCTCATCATACAAAACTGTCGTCTTCCAACGAGCTCACTCTCGAGAAACAGTGGCCCCTCAAACCGACGAGACGTGGGACAAAGGCTGCAATCGATTTTCCACAACGCAGTTTCGAAGCCCAGGAGCTCTCAGTTGATGTCTAGCGTTATAGTACCACGCGCTTCTTTTTGGCACACGTCACTGGTAATAATGCCTAGTGCGTGGAATACTCTTCAACTACAACTAGCCCAACCTTCCGTTTCCCCTGTATACAACCGTTGCCGTTTCTCCTGTATACCGTCATTATTTGGGACATGTTGTCAGAGTTCTAAGTCAAGTCTCTCTCTCTCCCTCTATTTTTTTTCCCACCTCTATTCGTCGACTGTACATCACTATAAAGAGAAGGACTACACTCTTTTTCCTCATTACTCTTTTCCTTGCTCAAAACAAGATCATTAAACAAAAACGAATCACTTGGCAGAGTACACCAATCATGCTACACGTTGAACCATATTTCACCACAAAAAAAACAACAAACCATGGCGTACTCGCAAAGGCGCTCGAAAAAGCCGCGCACACTTCGCGCGATTGCTACGTCTAATAGTCTAATGGCAGCGTTGCGACAACCGCGCTGCGTTGCGTCAATAGCGCTCAACTCGTCCCTGGTATCTTCTCTGCCACTCTCCTACCAGTGCCTCTCACCCTCTCCGAGCGCCTCCTCCCCAACACTCACAGCCACAGCGTCGACGAAAACTAAAAAAGGTTATAAAAGATCCCAGGAGGAAGGAGGGCTTGATTGCGTCACAATATAAGCGACGCTACGCTGCGTTCACAATGGGCCAGCGGGGTGAGAAAATGGGAGAAGAAGCAGAAAAAAAAAGATAAACATAAAAAGTAAGACCGAGGGTGCACGTGACGAGAGATTGGAGCCGGCGATGCGGGGTACATGCGGCAACCGGAATCACACCACGTATAGCCAGCTCGTCGCGCATGCCTGACTGCCTTATCTAACGTGTTTTGCTGCGCCCGCCTCTATAGGGCACGCCCACACGGTGCGGCTTGTTATTCGTATGCGTGCTTCCCTGTCATTATTGCTACTCTTTCCATCCGTTGCCTTTAATTCTCAGACTAAGTACATTGTCTTTCGGCAAGTCCACTAGCTTGTGGTGCGTCAAATATCGTTACAGCGAGAGAAAAAGAGAAAGAGAGATAAGTAGTGAAATGCAGAGGTTAAGAAGGTTAATAGTACGTCTGTTAACGCTGCACTGTAAATATAGAGTCAGGGCAGAGAGTAAGAGAAGAAAAGAAGATAAAAGGAAAGTCGGAGCTTTAGAATTTCTTCAAATATTTTCGGTGCTTTTTGTTGTAGTTGTTTAGGAATACGAACTATCGTTTGAAGAGTGGTTAGTGTTCCCGACGGCTACAACAAGAGCGAGAGAGACGAAGGAGAAGGACGGGCATGTTAACCAAGCTTCACTCGGTTGGCTACCCAACACGTGGGAGATGGGAAAGGGAATAACAGATAAGATAGAACCAGAGGAAGAAAAGAAATCAGCAATCAATTCAGGAATTCATAAGTAGGTAGGCATCGGCAAAACATAAAGCGTTTTAGAGATGTAAATGGAAAGTGTGCCGCCTAGCCCCAGTGTCACGAGAGGTGGAAAGAAGGGGGGGGGGGGGGGGGCGTTACGGGGAAACTAGTCGGCGCAAGTTCGTTCCACAAACTATACTGTTTGGTAGGCCGTTACATACATCACAAGACGCTCCTATACGGTAAAATGCTAGGATCGAGGCAGCTCTTCGACGTATCAGAAGCCAAACACCGCACTGAAACTGTGAACGGGAGGTGCACCGAGCGTCTCGCATGGCTCAAAGTACTCCGACTACATGTCATAACACTACCATCATTAAGACCTCGACACTGAACGATGCTGTTCGGCCGGTTCTCACACGTGCAGCTTCGGCAAGCGTATACAGTCCTTAAGACGTGGCCACCGTACAATAGGCGGTGTATACTTATGGACTTCATGGTGCACGCTTGCCACCACGAAT
Source organism: Rhipicephalus microplus (assembly GCF_013339725.1). Taxonomy (NCBI): domain Eukaryota; kingdom Metazoa; phylum Arthropoda; class Arachnida; order Ixodida; family Ixodidae; genus Rhipicephalus; species Rhipicephalus microplus. The sequence goes on along the minus strand of NC_051171.1, from coordinate 154,593,862 downwards.
GTACGCACTTGAGAAGCATGCAAATACACGAGCACTGTGTCGCAGAGACAAGCACTATATCATAGACTACAAACAATAGGCTTATACGTCCTTATGCTTCCATTTGGCGGGCAACCGTTTAGGCTTGTTGATTATGGACAAACCACGGAATGCATGACATGGTTTCATAATAATAGTCTTGAGGGAAATGTCGAGCTATAGTGCCCGTGCGAGCACATTGGGCTTCAGCTAGTACTAGAACGACGAGACCGCTGACGAATTTTCCTGCGCTTCGTAATTTCGGCTCTCTTTGGCTCCGTGTGGTCTACAGCCACTTTGCTGCGAGACGAAGTTCATAAAGTTCGACAGAAGTTCAGCAGTTCCACTTTACAAGCTTGAACCATTTAGTCTCATCACTGCAAATCAGCTACCGAAGTTCACAATGACCCATCCTTTCATTGAAAAGAAAAACGCCAAAACGCAGCAAATAAACAAAGCCACGGGAACTTTCGAAGCCACGAGCACGAAAACTACGCAAATCCATTCACTATTCATCCATAGAGTTTCCGAAAATTAACTGGAGGGCACTCTGGCGCTCCGATCGTTCAGCGACCATGGGAATGATGGGTAGTACACACTTTTGCCTAGTCTTCGTACTTGCGGGCGGCGAATCGTACTTGCGGCTTCGTTTATTGCTGATTACGGTATTGTTTTCAAAGAAAGAACGAACCCTTTTGAACTTAGTGGCTCGATTCGAAATAGTAAGCCTTAAAGAATAAGGTTGTGAAGCGTAAACGGTGAAAATTTGCTAATTTATGTTTCCGTGAAAAAACAGCTCCAAGCCACACGAACACGCACGGAGCCAGAAGCAGACCAGAAGTACGAAAATTAGACAAATGTGTGTACTATACCCATCATTACCATGCTCGCTGAAGCGCCGTGTGTCGCAGCTCCCATAGACACTAGCGCCAGAGTACCCTCTAGTGTATATTAAGAAACTCTGCGTATCCATCATCCATGGGTGTGTTCCAATACTCACCGTAGACGGCTAAATAGACAGCTAAATGAACGGTGGCTATCTTAAGTCCCATTCCGATTCTCACGTAGTCGGCAAAATGGACAGCTCCGAGAAGACATCGAGAAGACATCGTAGACAAATACGATGCAGGCTACTTTGCTGTCTAAACAAGATGGCGGCTCGGCGAATCACTCAGATAGATCGTATCTCGCTGTAATGGTCGTCTGCACACAAGCAGACGCTTCTCCAGACACTCAATGTGAATAACGTTTAATTTCTTTTTGATTTCAACATGAAATAAACCAGAAAATACAACTGTTATGTTTGGTCATTTTGGATTTCTCTTCTCGACGCGAGATGGCGCCTCGTCGCGTAAAAGCCATCTTAACGTATTCGGACAAAATGGGCTTGGTACCGTGTTTCATAGAGTTTACTAAAATTAACTAGAGGGGACTCTGTCGCTGCGATCGTTCAGCGACCATGGGAATGATGGGTAGTACACACATTTGCCTAGTCTTCGTACTTGCGGGCGGCGAATCGTACTTGCGGCTTCGTTTATTGCTGTGTTTCGGTTTCGTTTCGAAAGAAAGATTCAACCCTTTTGAACTTTGTGACCCGATTTGGAAAGGTAAGTCTAAAAGAATAAGGTGGTGAAGCGCAACCGCTGAACATTTGATAATTTTTGTTTCGTGAGAAAACAGCTCCAAGGCACATGAACCCACACGAGCCAAAAGCAGGCCAGAAGTACGAAGATTAGACAAATGTGTGTACTACCCATCATTATAATGCTCGCTGAAGCGCCGTGTGTTGCAGCTCCCATAGACACTAGCGCCAGAGTTCCATCTAGTGTATATTAGGAAACTCTATGCTGTGTTCTAAGCAGTCTGCGTGGACTGTCTACGTGCTGTCTAAGAATTGGAACACTGTCCATGATGGCGGAACGATCGCAGCGCCACACTTCACCCTGTAAAATATTTCCGGAAACTCTATGGACATTGCCTCATGACCGTCAGCGTGGGTATGGTGGCTAGATGCCTCCTCTAGCCACCATAGCGTGGGCACCTGGCATGGAAAAAACCATCTCCGGACTACACTTCGTGTTGTCGCTCCAGCGCTCAAGGGGCGAGACTCCGTCTGAACAGAGACAGGAGTGGAAGCTCTTTGGTAAATTGCCCACACGTGCGTTCCTCCCCACAATACCTTCCTCTGTCTCTCAGCGTGGAAGCGAGCGAACGAGCGAGAGGCACGAACGACGCTGCCGCGCGTTGAGTCAGGCCGCAGATGCGGGCGCTAGTGACGTCAGAGTGAGCGTCACAGCACCGACGGGATTCGTCGTGACGTTTTCGCTCCCTCTAGCGTTGCTCGCTAGCGCGATCGTTAAACCGCGCCCCGGAGGATTCCCGGACGTCGCCTCTTGCGGAATATAGATCACGTGGTAGGAGCAGGACAGACAGAACGGGAAAACAAAAAGAAAGAAAGAAAGAAAGAAAGAAAGAAAGAAAGAAAGAAAGAAAGAAAGAAAGAAAGAAAGAAAGAAAGAAAGAAAGAAACGGGCGTGTGAGGGTCGCCCAGAATCATTTCATGCGTCCGTCTCTGTTTCGCCATTATAGCTTTTTTATTCACATCCTCGTCAAGGACAACTGGCTACAGGCGAACCTCTCGCGGGCGTGGGTGCTTGTGCGGTTGCCCTTTTTGCGTCTGGAGGTTTCTGGAAGCGAGGCGAGAAATCGACGGCAAAGGGCAGGCAACATGCGCACAATGGAGACATGCGATAAGAGACGCCGCGTCAATGCGTATGAGCTCCTACTGAGCAAACGCTGAAAACGATGTTCTTACAGTGGTTGTAGCAACGAGGTCTCGAGTAAGGTCTTCCAGTTCGTTGGAATAGGACAAGACGCTTCCCGCTTGTGTGAGCCGTTGTGAATGTTTGAAAAGTAGTGTGTGTTGCAGAGCTAATCGTATATTGCAAGTATAAGAGAGCGAAAACATACATCGCACCTACATCGTGGATAAATACGTCATTGCTTGTTTTGTAGAAAGATGCGGCCAGCCGGTACTCGAAAAGGTGCTGGCCTTCATGAAGAACTGGAGCTATCAGTGCGGTAGTACAGTCTGAACGTACACTAATTACTCTGACCTCCATCTATAACCGACCTCTCTAGTAATAACCAGCCGTTACGTAATTGAACCTCATAAATCATCATCTATAACCGGCCGCCAGTGTAGCTTTACAGGGCATGTGCCTGACTGGCATTTCTGCTGTTGTTATCTTTAATTTGTTATTGCCCGCATAAAAACAATTCTGACTGTGTAGGAGCATATTAAGGTTTTCAACTTATGTGCAGCGGGCTGTTAAACGAGTGTTCCCTCAATTTTGTACATCGCGATGTAAATTGATAAGGTCACGAAGCGTCGAACGAAACGACCAATAACCGTTTTCATGCATACATGCACCTGTCGTATAGTTACGTTCAGCTAAAGGTACACAAAGGTAAGGTTAACAGTCCAGCACGGAAGCGCTGAAAACCTTCCATAAGATAGTCGGTACAGGTTGCTGAAGAGGTGACGGGAACATTATAAAGGACTCATGATGGTGTCTGAAGAGGTGATTAACATTAGGAAGGATTTTTGTACGTCAAGTGGCACCAGCTGTCCTGCTACCAGCATATGGGCTGTGGCCCTCACTTATAGGGCGGCCGCTGTGTGTGGAGGGCTCATAGAGTTTCCTATAAGTACACTATACAGGGAACTCGGTCGCTATTCATGGGAGCTCTAATGCACGGCGCTTCAGCGAGCATAGGAATGTTGTACAGTACACGGATTTGTCTAATCTTCGTAATTCTGGCTCCGTTCACGTTCGCGTGACTTGGAGCCGTTTTCTCACGAAACAAAAATCAGCAAACGTACAGCAGTTGCGCTTCACCACCTTAATCATTTAGCCGTAAGATTTCAATTCGGGTCACGAAGTTCAGTCGGGTGGGTCGTTCTTCGAAACAAAACCGAAACAAAGCGATAAACGAAGCCGCATGTGCGATTCGAGGCCCTCAAGTACGAAGACTATAGGCATAGCCGTGTACTACCCATCATTCCCATGGTCGCTGAACGATCGCAGCGCCAGAGTGCCCTCTAGTTGCTTTTAGGAAACTCTATGGGACGGCTCGCTGCCTTCGAAGAAATCTCATCCGTCACGTCGCAAACGGACGAACACGTCAGTCGCGAGCGCTGACGGGAAGCACGATTGATATTCCGCCTGCCTCGGGGCAAAGTCACGTGCCACTCGTGACGTATGCGCTGTGACGTACGCACCAACACGCGGGAACCACGGCCTTTCCTGAAGTGTACGTTAACCGCGTGCATATGCGCTTTCTGCTATTTTCGTCAAGCCAACAACCATGGAATGTGTTTAACGTAGAAAGCCGGAAAACTGCTGCAACTTGGACATCTGAACTCATCGGGGGCAAGTGCACTGAAAACGGAGGGGAAAAAAAAGAAAAACAAGCGAACGCATTACGTTCCACTAATTGATTTCATCGTACGACGAAACGAGAGCACAGGTGCGCGATGGACATGAGAACAACACATGGATCGGTAAATTATCGAAGCAACGTCCCCTTCATGTTTTCTGTGCCTGTGCGCGAGTTTCATCATGCAATGGTACGCGGGACGAAGGTTTGCTTGAACTAGTTTTACATTAGCAGAAAATGCACCTTGCGATGTAACGCGGCGACACATTGAGGCGCTCAAAAGGCTGAGTCGTATTTGCATCGTACCATTCGCCGCACACGCCAATACAGAACGTAAACGCTGGTGTAACAACAGCGATAGAACTTGTGCTTAGACGAGACTCATTTCTCGGACAATAATATTCGCCAGTCAGCTTGTTTATCGTACATGCCATGCAATGTGTATTGGGACCAGCTTTTACATTGCGATGTCAGTCCGTCGTCTCTTACTGTACTCGTGTGTCCTATTGGATATCGCGCTACCAGTCTTAAAAGAGAGGGATAGAGATTGGCTATTATTTAAAGATTGTTATTGCTAGAACGACTGATTATCTGATGCTTTTTTTTCCGCGTGAAATGCTTGGTGATGATAGTTAAAGGGACATGGATCAAACTAAAAGCAGATACATCCTATGGCGTTCATGCACACACTTATACGAATCCTAAAGGTTTCGGTAAAGTATGTTTCCACTCTCCGGGGTGCTATATTGACACCTAGCTCCCTGCTCGGTATGTCACCATTCTTTCGACCGTATTTAGGCCACTGTTAATTGCGACTCGGCGTAGCTCCTTCGACACACGGAAGTCGAGTATCGATTACACATGCTTGTTTCCGTGATCGACAAACAACCTTCAACCCCCCCCCCCCCCCCCACGTCCCAGCGGCGCGCCAACTGATACCACCACCACGTACGCAACACGCGCCGTATCGCATACACGCGGTACGAGAAATATCCTAGCAGACTCGAAGCCGGTGCTTCCTGTTTTTGCTAACAGCGTCAGGATGAGAGAACAGAGACCGGTGATGGGAAGGGGGTGGGCGTGTATACCGGAGGCTCTCGTTGCGACGTTGAGGAAAAGGCCAGAACGTTCTGGGTGTCGCGTGAGACGAGTCACACCGAAGAACGCGTGTCTCTTCCCCTTCCGCCTCCTCCTCGCTAAGCAGCTTGCGTAACGAGGCGACGAAGACGACGCGAGAGGATAAACCGAGCCTGCATGCGTATACGTGTGTGGCTTTTCCATCTGCCGTCCAACGCAGCGCGCATGCGCGGACCAGCACGCGACGTCGTTTCTCACGTTGACAACAGCCGCTCCATTGTCGATTCTCTGCTTGTCAGCTGCGAGATCTCCGGGGAAAAGAAAGAGAGAGAAAAAAAAAGATGAAACAGAGAGAAACGGCAACGAGCGAGTGAGGCAGGAGCTCGGCGGCGCAGACACGACAGCGCCGGCTGGAACCGCATTGCGCCTCGCAGCTGGCATCCCTAAGCAACCCGTCAGCTGCTGCACGCTGCGTGTCGGCAACAATGGTGCCTAGCTCAGTACCAATAGTACCACAGCGAGGAAGATATCGAGGGCAGCACGCCAGCAACACGTTAATGCTGACTTACTGTAAGGTCAGAGGGCTCGAATGGTCGAGGCTATATAGTTAGCGAGGCCGGCGACCTCTGCATCTGCGAAGTCGGCTCAAGTCCTAACCGCTGGCCACCCGTTGGATCTTCCATGAGGCCCTCCGTGCTTACACGTTTCCGAAGGCTTTCACGAAACACTTTTCGATCCGACTTGTTAACTTGCCCTGCCTGAGCCCTAGATCCAAGCCAACGAGAGTGTGTGTAATGCAATGCGTGTAATGCGATGCACCTACTTCGTCAGTCTCAAGCGCTTCGGGCGCGAGCCATGCGCGGCCAGCACATTAGTGTATTCGTTCCGTACTTAATGTGAGGCAAGTAATAATGTGTTCACACATAACCGCGCAAAAAATCGATAATTTAGAATCAGCCTTTAGATTTCAGTCATAGACTGGTATAAATACGTTTCTCCAGTCGTGAAGCCCTATATTCTTAAGAAATAACCCCTATTGTATATATGTCAAAAGCCTACATTAAAATTTTTGCTTTATATTACAATGCTCAACTCCAACGCCCTCCGATTTTCATCGCTCTGACCTTCACTTCGTAACTGCGTCCTGCTGGTTGAAGCGAACTTATAGTAACCCTGACCTATTTCCTAGCGAGGGAAATGTGAGATCTTCCACTGAAATTGGAAAGCTGTGGTTTCTGACCTTTGATAAAAAGGCTATGAAGCCCTCAAACAGCGAAGATGCGGGAAGGAAAAGAGGGGAGGTGTGAATTGTTGTGGCCGCACGATTTTAATCCTTCTGTATTTTTCTTTCACTGCGATCTATGCGCTTATTGGTGAGAGCAGCAAGACAATGGTCATGTACTGTCTAACGAGTCTTCCGGGCATTACACATAGGTCAGGACGCCGGCTGCCTGCGGGAACGGATACACGTCCGTTAAACAGTCACGGCGCAAGGACACGAGCAAATGGTGCTGTCGGCATTTCAGAGAAACCGTGCCGAGCACAGAACGTATACGACAGGACGCAAAGCGAAATGCTACTGAGCCTCACACAAAACACAATTTTCTCGAAATGTGGAGTCAAATGTCAAGCATTGTCTGCGTGCACGTTTGCTGCAACAAGCAACCCTGTATAAGGCACTGGTTTATAGCCACAAGAGGCGGGGAAAGGGAGGTGTTCAATTTTGCATACGTATATATCTGTATGGGATGCGTTCGTTTCGTACGCAAATATAAAATCACGCACACAAACATACATAAAGGGAACTTAAGCGTCCACACCCCTCCCCCTAAAAATATTTTTTGACTGTGACAGAGGCTTTCGATTTACAGTTAGACGAAAAGGAAGTATAAGCTACTCGAGAAGCGGATGAGGATGGTCATGTAGCCCCGCCGTGGTGGTCTAGTGGCTAAGGTACTCGGCTGCTGACCCACAGGTCGCGGGATCGAATCCCGGCTGCGGCGGCTGCATTTCCGATGGAGGCGGAAATGTTGTAGGCCCGTGTACTCTGATTTGAATGCACGTTAAAGAACCCCAGGCGGTCGAAATTTCCGGAGCTCTCCACTACGGCGTCTCTCATAATTATGTAGTGGTTTTGGGACGTTAAACCCCACATATCCATCCATATCCAGGATGGCCGTGTAAACGTAAGAAATGTAACAACGCCGCAAGCAAGGACTAGCGAGGAACACACACAGCCCCGTGTGTGAGTTCTTCTTCGCTGAAGTGCTTGTCTTTTGCGCTGTCCTTAAGATTTATTATGAGCCACCAACACGCTCCAGTGTCAACCCTTCATATGAACGCTTCACATGTCACTAATCAAAACGAACGTTCTACGACCGGACAGACGGACGGATCAGTTGGTAGTACACAAACCACGCAGTAGCGAGAATGAATCAGATGGACGGCGAATCACATGTGTCCCGCCTATCTCTTTCCCCGTCGATGTGATTCGACGGCGTGAAACGAGGAGTGCCTGGACCGCTTCGACAATGACGAGTGGCAGCTAGTTTGCACTTTCTCACTTTCACAATCCCTCGGCGTGTAGGTAGGGCACGAGAGTAAAATGCCGCGCGCACTCAGGCGCGTCGAGGAATATGTCGATGTCGGCACGCCTCTGGAGTACTTCGGGCGTCACGTGCCCCCGCGCGCATGTACCTGTATCACTGTAGTACAACAGCACAGGCGAAAAGGTATGGAAATTCACGCGTCGCATCTGCCGGAGTCGATCGCGCGTTCCGCTTCGTAGAGGAAGAGTTGCCCCGGCGGCAGTGAACGCACGTAAGGCACAGCGGGTGCCAGGGGCACACGCCGCACCCATCAACGAACTCGAGAGGGTGCAAAATGCAATAAAGAGTGTACGTGTATACAAAAAAAAAAAAAAGAAAGTGAAGGAAAGGGATTGGAGGGCGAGGAAGGAATGACCTGTGTGTTGTAAGCATACACGTCTCCCGGAACTCGCCGCAGAGTCGACATCTGCGCACCGGAAGTAGGGCAACCCTGGAACGAGGCGCTTCCGGCGCGCGCGCCACGCCATCTGGCGATCCAGCTGCGGTACGCACGCACGCCCCGGACCTGGCAAACCCTGCGTACGTGCGAAACCCCCAAAGAAAGAGTATCGTTCTGTCCACTGCTCGCAGCACCACGGATGGCTTATCGCAAGTCGACCGAAATGTTTCTTCCTCTTGGCCTCATTTGGCTGCACTTGAATCTCCTGTTGTGTGTATTCTCATGTAGTCCCCCCCCCCCCCGCCACCTCTTTTTTTTTTATTTTGCCCATCATTTATTTGCACCAATGTTTTTCTTTGTTGCTGTCTTTGTCGTTGTAGTTGTGTCCCATACTTAAACGTCTCCGCCGTATTGAGCCGGACAGCTCAGTGTTTTTCCATTGTTTACGAAATTTAACAAGCCTAGCATTACGTTTCGATCCATGTATGCACGCTCAATCTTCGTTTACTACGGAGATCACATTTCCCTTCGGTCAAGGCTGTGCTGCACTGATTTTAAACAAAGGAGCTAGGTGATGGGACCCCTGTCAGGCTTTTCTTTCACTATAGCCAACGGTCTGTATAAATGACCGAAACAAAACACTAAAATATGAGACACAGATGCATGTATGCAGAATCAAATGTTTTCAATTCTCACGTCTAAATGCAAGATCTATCTATCTATCTATCTATCTATCTATCTATCTATCTATCTATCTATCTATCTATCTATCTATCTATCTATCTATCTATCTACCTACCTACCTACCTACCTACCTACCTACCTACCTACCTACCTACCTACCCAGCTACCTATCTATCTATCTATCTATCTATCTATCTATCTATCTATCTATCTATCTATCTATCCTTCTATCTATCTATCTATCTATCTATCTATCTATCTATCCTTCTATCTATTATCTATCTATCTATCTATCTATCTATCTATCTATCTATCTATCTACCTACCTACCTACCTACCTACCTACCTACCTACCTACCTACCTACCTGCCTACCTACCAACCTACCTACCTACCTACCTACCTACCTACCTATCTATCTATCTATCTATCTATCTATCTATCTATCTATCTATCTATCTATCTATCTATCTATCTATCTATCTATCTATCTATCTACCTACCTACCTACCTACCTACCTACCTATCTATCTATCTATCTATCTATCTATCTATCTATCTATCTATCTATCTATCTATCTATCTATCTATCTATCTATCTATCTATCTATCTATCTATCTTATTAGGTCGGCCACTGTTGCGTTCTCTCGTTTTTTCGAGTTGTCTTCTTGCCGAAGCTTATAGCTTCCCACTTATGGTTGGAGCCTACTCTTCCCTTGTGGCTTTTGTCTCTCGTCAGAGAGGCGTTTTCCGACGCGTCTTGTTTTTCCAACCAGCGGAGCAGCCCCCCGAAGCCAGCCGATCGTCGACCAACGTGGCCCGATTCCTGGACCGAGTCCAGCATGCAACGGCCGGAGCCGTTTTTTCCTCGTCGCCGCAGCGTAATAGAAATGCGAGGCACTTCCGGCTCATGTTCTGTGTGCCTAACCGTATACACCCAGGTCTGAAAACACAGCTCCCGATACATATTACTGAAGCAAACAGATACCCCCTGCATTGCAGCAGACTGAGCTTTTGCTTTTTTAATGTATTAAGGGTGGGTGGTAGTTAAGTGGTTTGTCTTGGCTGGCCACATAACACGTAGAAGACAATCGGCGGAAGGTAGGAGCAATAAAACGGTTACCAAGCGATGGGAAACGCAGTCGTGGAAGGTTGTATAGAGTGACGAAATTGGGATAAAATGGAATCTGGTTGCACAGAATAAGGTAAACCGTTGCTAAAGACCTGCAGCGGATTAAAACAGGTTGCGAATGATGATGATGATGATGATGATGATGATGATGATGATGATGATGATGAATATGATCGTGGTAGAGGCGGTGTTTAAGTGTGGCGGCAGCTACTTCTATTATCAGACAGCCTCTTTCGTCATAATAACCAAGCAAACACAGCAAATGAGAAATCAATTAATACGCGCAACACATATTATACAGCATGGTGAGAAATGTTCAAACTCAACTGTTCACGCAGCAGAGTAAATCAGATGACAAGAGAGAGAGAGAGAGAGAGAGAGAGAGAGAGAGTGAGAAAGGAAAGGCCGGGAGGTAAACCAGATATTGGCATCTGGTTTGCTACCCAGCGCTGGGGGTGGGGAAGTAGGGGCAAGAAAGAGGGGTTAGATAGAGAAGAAAAAACGCACGCGCACTCATAAAAAAAAAACGAAAACACACACAGGAAGGGCGTCCTAGCTACAACCGTTCAGTAAGGCCGGTCGATCGCAAAAAGTGTAGTAGCGCTTTCAGGGCCCTCTTCTGTGAAGTCGCATCCTGACGATACTGCAGAACTCCCTGCTCCGACAGAGGTTGACCATCTAATTTGTTTAGTTCCTTGCGAAGGCATCGTCGTTGTTTACTATAGGCCAGGCAGTCACAAAGAATATGTTGGATTGTTTCCTCTTTGCCACAGTGGCCACAGGCTGCGCTGTCGGCCATCCCAATGCGGAAAGTGTAGGCGTTGCTAAACGCAACGCCCAACCACAGCCTACATAACAGGGTCTGGTCTGCTCGGCAAAGCCTCGACGGGACTTGAAGACTTGGCGTAGGGTCAAGCGAGTACAGTCGGGAATGCTTGAAGTGTGGCTGATTCAATTGCGATGTGGTTTGCTGGCGAGCAAGTCCGCGGAGCTTTCGTGCAGCATCTGTCCTAAAAAGTGGTAGTCGCAGTTTATGATCTTCTGTGTGGGCTGAGCGGGCAGCTTGATCGGCCCGTTCATTGCCGATGATTCCGCAGTGACTGGGCAACCACTGAAATGTAACTTTGTGCCCTTTCTCAGTCAGGTGGTGTATAACCTCTGCTATCTCTAGTACCAGCTGCTCGTGTGGTCCACGGCGTAAGGCTGATAGTAGAGACTGCAGTGCCGCCTTCGAGTCGCAGAAAATAGTCCACTTGCGTGTAGGTTGATCAACTACAAATTGCAACGCGGCACGCAGTGCTGCCAGTTCTGCTGCCGTTGGTGTTGTTGCGTGAGATGTCTTGAATTTAATTGTCGTGGCCAACCTTGGTATCACTACTGCTCCTGTAGAGCTGTCCGGCTGAACCGATCCGTCAGTGTAGATATGTGTGGAGTCTTGATATTTCTCATACAAGAGAAGTAGTGTAAGCTGTTTAAGAGCCGGTGACGACAAATTGGCCTTTTTCTGGACGCCAGGTATGTTAATATTAATCATTGGTGACAGTTTTGTTCATTGGCATCGAGGACATGCCGTTGCGCCAACTACGTGATGACGTCACTGATAGGATGCCGGGTTGACTTTGCTAAAACACCGCATTTTCTGCGCTTTTGCCGGGGACACCGTGCGTGATTCCCTTTGTTGTGAAGCTCAGTGCGTAAAGAAGCGGTAAGACCTGATAATATGGGTGATCAAACTACGAATCGGTGCCCACGGTGGCACTATTGTGTCTAATTTGCATAGTGAAACCGCGACTAAGAACCAGTGCAGCCATGGGGGACGATGCAAGTGGTGTCGCGAAAGCAAGGCTGCCGTATTCCAATACTACGCATGCTATCTGTGACGTCAAAACGATCGCACCGCTGGCCTCTCTTATAGAGGAGGCCCTTGTGGCCAATATATTTATTCCTGTTTAGAAATATAGCGGGTGTTATTCCTAACGAGGCCAATTTTTACTAGCATCTTGGTGATTTCCCTTCGTTTCTGTGTCATTTGTGCCTGAGCGTATACATATAGCTTTTGTGACTGAAGGGCGACACGCAAGGAAAATGCAATTGGAAGTACACAGAAAGACATTTCCAGTTTGAGAATGTTTTGTTTCGCGAATTTTTTCTTTTCTTGTGAAAAACGAGTATCCCGCTAAAAGCTATTAGAGGAAACTGAGAGGTTAAAACTGTTCACCTGCTATGATTGGTTCACCAAGTGCGCTTTATCCCACCTTTTCATGCTTTCTGCTTGCTGTTTCTCAGCATACTCTTCATTTTTTCGGCTATGTCAATTTTACGCTACGCAAACAAGCACTAAATGTTGAATGCGCATGTTATTTTTTTTCTTTGCTAGCACTCTAAAACAATGCGAGTGGTTGTGCTGTTCAAAAAACATAATTTGCTTTCGCCCAACTGTGCTGCGTCTAGTTAAACTCAAATCCCAGTGACAGACCACCGGAAAGACCATATGACACGTAATGATCCAAACAGTTGGACATTATAAAATACTGTATAAACCAAAAGCTTCTCTGCGTTTTTTGAGCTTTATTTCCAACGAAAAAAAAAGTTGGAGGCTCCTCATAGCAAAGAGCTGCCAAAAACAGCTCGAGAGTCTTGGGAAAACAGTCAGCAGCAACCATAATCATAACCATAATCAACCATAAGATTATGGTTACACTATACTAAATGATGGTTCTCCGACGTTTCTACGGGGGCATAACTACTGCAGCGTACTAGACATCACTGTGTGCTCCTCTGATTTAGCGGCTGGAGCAGACTGGACTGCAGACGCTGATACAGGAGGAAGTGACCACTTACCAGTATTCATATATCACCCAAAGTTGAAGAAAACGAGAAATAACCGCACAACAAGAATTACAAATTGGGCAATCTTTCGAGAACTACAGAGACAAAATCTTGAACCTTGTTCTGACGCAGAAACGTATGCATTGAAGATAAAAAATTTTCTAACAAAAGCAACTCGTGCAGTACCCATTCCAGATGGGTATTCGGGTGTTGACGCTGAGTATGAGAGGCTTCGGGCAATACGACGCCGATCTGAAAGAAGATATCGCAGGTCGGGTAATTTAGAAGATTTCAAGGTTGCACAGAAAGTACATTCTGCAATGCATAACCAACTGCAGAAGCTTTCAACGAAAAGGTGGCAAGATTTATGTGCCTCACTTTCTCCATTTACCTTGGCGCCTCAACTGTAGAACATTTTACGCGCCCTCCGACAGCCAGTAGTCCACTCGAGACCACTACAGGCTCTAGCGCTGTCTCGAGGAGTTAGCGAACGTGTGATTGCCGAAGAATTTTGCGATCTTATACTGAGAAATGGAGAGACCGCCCAAACTAGCGAATATAAATCCTCAGCAGAATCAGCTTCGGCGGTTGTAACAAAGTTCTCTGCGATCAATTCATCAGATCTGAATGATAGCTTCACACCAGAGGAGCTCCAATATGTGCTGTCTTCAGTAAAACGACCAAGTTCACCAGAAACAGATGGAGTTACATATCCTGCTCTTGCTAATTTGTGCAAAAAGGGAAAATTACACCTGCTGGACATCTATAATAAAAGTTGGCAAGAAGAAAAAGTTCCGGAAAGTTGGAAGATATCAAAAGTAGTACCGTTGCTAAAGCCAGGGAAGAGCCCTATGCAGTTGGACTCGTTTAGGCCGGTTAGTTTGACAAGTTGTTTTTCAAGAGTGATGGAAAAAATGATTAATGAACGAATTTTATGGTGGCAAGACATGAAAAAACTACTACAAGAAAGCATAGCCGGCTTCAGAAGAGGTAGATGCACAATGGACTGCATTCTGGATTTGGTCACAGATGTGGAAAACCAACGAACGCAAGGAAACATCACTGTCGCTGTATTCCTTGATGTCCACCGAGCATACGACACAGTGAGTCACGTTCACGTTCTGGAAGGCCTGGCGTTACAGGGATTCAAGGGCAAGATACTGCGTTGGATCGCTGACTTCCTGAAGCACCGGAAAATTTTTGTAGTTACGCAGGAGGGCCCTACGTCAGAACATGTCGTCAACCAAGGAGTGCCACAGGGCAGCATGCTAAGCCCTACTCTCTTTAATGCAGTCATGGCGCAGCTCCCGTATAATCTTCCACCTGACATCATATGTTCAGTATATGCTGATGATATACGTATATGGACGTCTGGTCCATCGTTTTTGGATGTACGACAAACTCTACAAGAAGGATTGGATTATGTAGACCGTTTTCTAAAAAAAGAGGTATGGCACTGAGTATGGCTAAAACAGCCATACTTCCGTTTACATTAAAAAGACCTGGTAATTTCCAGATTATTCTGCAAAATCAGCCTATTCAAATGGTTAAAACTCATAAATTCTTGGGAGTAATTTTAGACCTGAGACTAACATGGTCGCCTCATGTCCAGTCCCTGGAACAAAAAGTGAATCAGGCCATTCGAATCCTCCGGCATCTCTGCGGGGCCAAATGGGGTGGCACTACAGAGTCGTTATTAGCCCTACATGTTGCCTGGATACGCCCCATCGTAACTTACTCACTGCCTCTGCTGCACGGACTCCCAGCCTCCACCGAAAGGAGACTTCATTTGTTATTGGCAAGGAGCTTGAGGGTATGTCTGGGTTTACCACGATCAAATTCCAGTACTTTAGTGTATGCGGAGGCTCGAGAGCCACCTTTGGCAGTACTCCGAACTAAAGAAACATCTCGAAATTTATTTAGAATTTTCACGCAACATGAAAGTCATTTTTTATCTGGTGTACTAACACAAAGGACGGCAACGAGACTACAGGGTACTATATCACCATTTCAAGCAGTAGTACCAGAATTTGAACAATGGAAACCTTCAAAACCACCTTGGACGCTGCCACTTCTCAACGTCATCTGTGAAATAGACGGCATAGAGAAGAAAGCAGACATGGCACCTCTAGTAGCGTCACAGTTGGTACTTCTTCAGCTTCATGTAATGCATAATGAAAAAACGAAGATATATACAGACGGATCATGCACAGAAGAAGCGTCAGCCTGTGCGGTCTTTATACCCGAAATTCAGAAAGAACGGATGTACAAATTATCGCACAAATCTTCATCGACGACAGCAGAATTAGCGGCTATCTTTGAAGCAGTTAAGCTTATCTGCGAGAATCCTGCATGAGCCACGAAAATGGGTGATATGCACTGATAGCAAACCTACTCTTCAGCTAATCAGAAATGTGAGATCACCTTAGAAAAATGGTGAAATAGCACAATGTATCGCAAAAACTGTGGAATATGCCTCATCGCAGGGTCACAACATCGTATTCCAATGGATACCCAGCCACATTGGAATAAAGGGAAATGAAGATGCTGATAGTCTCGCGAAGAAAGCATTGAAGGAAGGACGGGATTGCGCAATCCCTATGTCTGGGGCGGATATTCGACATTTTATATCGCAAGGAGCTAACCATTGTTCGATGGAGAAGTGGTTTGAGAGCCCTAAATCAAAGGAAACGGTACTTTATGAAGTTGATCCACACAGAAAATTTTCCATAGCGACAGACCTCCCACGACACCTAGAGACATCGATCCACCGACTTAGATTGCAAGTAGCATACACAAACAGCTTCCTGCACAAGATACATCGATCCAACTCACCGGAATGCCATTGTGGTCATGCAGAAGAAAATGTTCGCAATATTCTTTTGGAGTGCGTTAAATACGCGAATGAAAGAGAAAAATTAAAGAACAAATTAGCAAGTTTGGACAGACGGCTCCTAACAATAAAGAAACTACTTGGACCACGGCCTGAGATGCATCTCCAGAAAAGGCAATAGTCTTCCTGACAGACTTTTCAGTGGAGACCGGACTGGACAAGCGCCTATGACTGACAGCCAGAGATGGGTATTATGTAAAATGTGGTCATGTATATACTGGCATTAGATTAGTAAGGTGTGCGTGTGAGTAGTTTATGACTGTGTGAACTGCGTGAAGAAAACTGTGTATTGGCATGTTATTTGAACTGGTTTCAGTGTCCTATTATGTGTTTTTTTTTCTTTTCCGTATTGTTAATTTTTGGGTACCGTTCTCTATTATTATTTTATTTTTCGCTGCAGAACTTTGTGATATGGAGTAGCCGAGGCAATAGGCTTCTCAACCTCTCCACAGCAAAACAGTTAAAATAGAAAAGAACAGAACAGTCAGCAGCAATGTTTAGTCATAGAAGAAACAAAACTCTTACATCGCTTGCGGTATTTAAATACTTGAAATATTATACAGAGCAAGATAAAATGAGAAGACATAATACAAGTTAGGAACACACATCTATCTTCACATTTTTTTGGTGAGAGAGGTAATTAGCATGCCTTTCGCTATCTATCTATCTATCTATCTATCTATCTATCTATCTATCTATCTATCTATCTATCTATCTATCTATCTATCTATCTATCTATCTATCTATCTATCTGTCTGTCTGTCTGCCTGTCTGTCTGTCTGTCTGTCTGTCTGTCTGTCTGTCTATCTATCTATCTATCTATCTATCTATCTATCTATCTATCTATCTATCTATCTATCTATCTATCTATCTATCTATCTATCTATCTATCTATCTATTGGGACAAGAAGTCTCGATCGCACACAGGTACTTTCGTTTCGGTCACCAGACACGACCGACCCCACGATAATCTACAACACAACATGGCGACACTCCGCACGCTGTGCGCACGGTGTAGAGCACGCACGAGCAGATAGACGAAGTGCGGGGAGTCGAACGGCCGCGCACGGTACCAGGACGCACCACCCCACTGACATGGGCTCAGTGAACAACAGCAGCCTGCACAAGCCACGCCGTGAAGACGCACTAAATATTGCCCAAAATGAGCTATATGAGTTTTGAGCTTCACAACATTTTCCTGGTTCTGGATAAGAAGTATTGTTGACACAGTCCTCCGTTAAGGGCCTTTATAACGCTCAATTATTCCACGCACATAAGTTGGAACGAAGACGATAAAATGACACTTTCAAGCTATTTGACACGTAAACACCGTGCACGGGACCCACAGCAAATCGCTAAAAGCTTTCTTGTTTTTGTGCGTGTGTGTGTGTGTGTGTGTGTGTGTGTGTGTGTGTGTGTGTGTGTGTGTGTGTGTGTGTGTGTGTGTGTGTGTGTGTGTGTGTGTGTGTGTGTGTGTGAAGAAAGTAAACGGAGTGTGCAAATAAACATAAGTAAAACGGCACAGCTTTCGAACCTTCTGTGCTCATACGGGAATAACCCTCCGTCTATTGCCCTCTCTTTATCTTCACGTTACTCTCCCCCTCCCACATACATTGCTGACCACCGTACAGGTGCTCACCCTATCAACAGCTGCGGTGCTATCAGCAGTGAATTTCAGCCACTTACTATTCGTGACGAATACGCTCAGTTCTGCTGTATCTTCACGGTCGTCGCATCGTATCGCCACTTCAGAAACCTGTTCATATAATGGAAAGGTGTAGGCAGTATTTTGTAATTGTCCTTAAACATCAAGCGACTATGATTATGCTTTGCATGTAGTCCGAGCCCTCACTTCTGCAACACTAGAAGAATTTGGAACTGGAAGACCAGCGACAACTCGTCGCCAGGTCCAAGAGGGCAGTCGAAGCCAGAGGGTTCCTGGACTAGGGAATCCTCCCACCTTAGGGTGGCACCGGGCCTAGCTCGGAACACTGTTTTCTAAATTAACGCTTATTTCTCTCTCTCTCTCGTCCCACTTTTTTTTTCCCTACATCAGCGTAGCCTGCATACGCCCCGTCCGAGTTCAGCGCCACGGGCACTGCAAATGAATGCCGGGGAATGCTGGAATCGCTGAAAGCAGGCGGAAATAATCAACGTAGCGCCAGGAGTAACCCCAGCCCCCCCGAAGAGCGCGCGCGCTGAACTCTTTTCTAGCCTTCTACGTTCTTGCTTTTGAACCGGCAGTCAACCCATTCTCTCGCTCGTTGCTGTCGCGTCCGCTGCTCTGTAGTCGCGGGGGCAGACAGGCAGGTTCCGTACACGGAAGCAACGGCAGTCGCCTGCCACGCATTACAAGCGCGTACAACTACGAGCCAGTTGGAGACGACGAGGAAGCGCCACCGCAAACGACACGCGGTGCCACCGCGGCGTCCTCTTCTTGTATATCCGGCTTTCGGCGACTGCGCCCACCGGGTAATCTTGTGCGCACAGCTGTGCTTCCGGCAGTTGCGTGGAGGATCGGGAAAACAAGTGCGAAGTTGTCCTATGGGTGGGGTGCGTATACACCCAGCAGCGAAACCTTATACGGGACGCTGTCCCCCCAGCAAATGAGAGTTTATGTACTATTTTTGTTTATTTGTTTATTTGATACCCGCAACGCCATAAGGCATTACAGGCACTACAGCGCCATAAGGCATTATTTGTTCCTAATAGTTCTAATCTACTGGTGAATGTAGAGGAAGTAATTCGAACTAGAGAATAGAACATTGATTCGGTGTCTATGGCTCGAGAAAAAGCTAGAATATAGCTTTTTCTCGAGCCATAGATAAATCTTCAAGAAAAAGGCTAGAATATAGCTTTTTCTTGAAGATTTATCTTAAAGATCCAGCAAGCTTTTACTGGTGGTTGTACACGGTCATACATGCCTAAGGTAAACACCTCAATCGTATTCAAGACATAAGAGAAGATGATGTTTAAAACCTAATTTGCAAAATCATCATGGTGTTTATCGAGACTATGATTAGACGTCATATAATGGACATTGCCCTCATGAAGTAGAGTAAACGTAGTTTTACCGGTTTGAATTCTGATACAGTGTTCAACTTAAATATGGTCGACCCTGTATAAACCATTTCTGGTGGTGACTAACTATAAGAAATCGACGTAACAAATCGCTTCTCAATATACCGGTTTTCTTTAATTTCGAACACTCCCCACCGCGGTGGTCTAGTGGCTATAAGGTACTCGGCTGCTGACCCGCAGGTCCCGGGATCTAATCCCGGCGTCGGCGGCTGCATTTCCGATGGAGGCGGAAATGCTGTAGGCCTGTGTGCTCAGATTTCGGTGCACGTTAAAGAACCCCGGGTGGTCAAAATTTCCGGAGCCCTCCACTACGAAATGTGGCAGCTTGGGCTAGTTGGTATGGAATGACGATAGTTATAGCGCGTGACGATAGTTATAGCTCTGTGTCGTCGCTTTGTTCTCGCGCTATAACTATCGTCATGCCTCCACTACGGCGTCTCTCATAATCATATGGTGGTTTTGGGACGTTAAACCCCACATATCATCATCATCATAATTTCGAACACTGTCCCATCCAGTTGAAAGCACACCATGCGCATGGACAATGTAATGTCATATGTCACGAAAGCATCATTAAACTTCTGAGTACAAAATTTAATGCAGCTGCAACAAAAAAAGAGCGAGTGAAAAAAAAAAAGGCCGGATGTTCCAGGCGTGAACCCAGTCAAGCCGATTCAGTCTTGTTGCTAATTTGTATTCACTGTACTCGCTAATCTTTATACAAGAACTAGAAAACTCAGTAACCCATCGTTTAATTCATCTACGTGGCGTGCTGAATCAGCCTGCGCTCCACTCGTCCGCTGTCAATCAATATCACAGGCAAGTTTTCCGCACAAACACTAAGCGCACGTAGTGAACAAAAACTATGCAGTATAAGCGCGTGTGCTGCATACACTAAAGACATTAAACCTACGCCCTATTTAAAAATATGCTACACATGCATTTCGACCTCACATGCATGTAGCCGGAGTTTCTACAACACTGCATCCAACTGCGGAAGCCCTGATCTTTCCGGGCAGCGATGGTTGTCACCACGTTGACGTCAAGGCGCGGCCGAAAGTGTCCCTACATTTTTTTTTCTATAATAAGATTATTGCATCGCTACACTGCAGCGCTACACAAAACGGAACGGAAATACGCAGTCTTCAAGCTGCGGTCGTGAATAAATATTTCTTTCTCTCTCTGCAAAATGACAGGGCGCTTGAAGAGCTTTGAAAACAAGCTTTTCCGCTTTCCTCTCGCGCATCGATTATAGTCTTCCTGGTCTTTCGGGAAACGCAAAGCACAGTGAATGTGTGCACGGCTGCTGGGACGAGTTGGTCTGCGCGGGCGAAAACAAATGAGGCTCCACCGCCACGCCCGTCCTGCGGTACGTTCCTCCTGCTTGACGGAAAACCGTAGAAAGCGAAAACGAAATGGATTACTGCATGGCGGAGGCTGCAGTTCTCCCGTGGATCACAGCGAAAGACGTTTAAAGCCAGCGCTGTAACTTTAATATAGACGATAGCTATAGCGCGAGAACAGAACGACGACAAAGGGACAAGAAGGAGACGTTCTGTTATTGCGCTATAACTATCGTCATGTCATACCAACTAGCCCAAAACTGACACACTTCTAATTTGATATAGAGTCTATATAAAAGAAAAAAATATGGTCAACTAAAAACGTCAATCATCTGTTTGCAACAAATACTTACAATACGAATAATACTTTGACCCAGAGAAGGAGAAAGAAAGGACGAACACGGCTGTAGCACAATCGGTAGAGTATCAAACGCGATGAACGAAGTCTTTAAGAACGAAGCTCCATACTTGTCGCGCGTCAAGCGTAACTGGCAGAAGCTCACGAACAGTATAATAGATGGCACTGTCGCATAGAAGTACATAAAGCCCCTTGATCAATTCTGTTCGAGGTATAGCGCATCCAGGACGGGACAGAGAAGAAAACACATAGACGGCGCTATGTGTTCTTCTCTGTCCCGTCCTGGATGCGCTATACCTCGAACAAAATGGATTACCAACAAGCCCGCCGTGCAACCCTTGATCAAGGGGCTTTAGAAGTACAAACAAACTGTCGCTGGGTGAGGATATTCTAGATGGCAATTTGCATGTCTAGATGGCAATATGTATGTTGTGTGGATTACTGTAGATTATCGTGGGGTCGGTCACGTCTGTTGACTGAAACGAAAGTACCTTTGTGCGGTCGAGACTGCTTAGATAGATAGATAGATAGATAGATAGATAGATAGATAGATAGATAGATAGATAGATAGATAGATAGATAGATAGATAGATAGATAGATAGATAGATAGATAGATAGATAGATAGATAGATAGATAGATAGATAGATAGATAGATAGATAGATAGATAGATAGATAGATAGATAGATAGATAGATAGATAGATAGATAGATAGATAGATAGATAGATAGATAGATAGATAGATAGATAGATAGATAGATAGATAGATAGATAGATAGATAGATAGATAGATAGATAGATAGATAGATAGATAGATAGATAGATAGATAGATAGATAGATAGATAGATAGATAGATAGATAGATAGATAGATAGATAGATAGATAGATAGATAGATAGATAGATAGATAGATAGATAGATAGATAGATAGATAGATACACTCAAAGTCGCCAAAGTTCGCTAAGAAATGCTTCGCATTTAAAATATCGCACGACGCCCCACCACCGCAGGCAACGAGTAAAAAAGTGTCAATGGCGTTGCTTCCGGCTTCCCGGATGCTAGTGCACCACGTGACAAAATACATCATCTTGAGATAATTTTCTTCTCTTTTACGGAATGAGCACAGAAACCAAAACCTGAATGCCCATTTATGGGCTTCTCCACCGTTTTATTAAAAACGCAGCACAATAATGTTGTTTTATGTCAACTTCCGTCATTTTTGGAGAAACAAAACACAGCATGTAATTTTCACGGTCTTCTACGACGTTGAAAAACGTATATTTTCTACAGTGTATTTCTATGCACGTTACGGATATCAAGGACATAAAAAAACTGTGCATCACGCCCCCTGATGTGTATATCACGATCCCTGAGGTGTATTTTTGGGTCGCAAGATATCACCGTTGGCACTTATGCATTATCATTTCACGAAATGTACTACTCTGAAACAAAGTTCATCAACGTACAAGCATCAGCATCGACCAAGGAAACAGGTCGTCATCTCCGCTTGCCTCTGACCCATTGTTCTCTCACTTCTAGTCCAGCAAAAGAAACAATGAACTGAGTTTTCTTTGTTTCATTCTTTTTTTGTAATCATTATTATTGCTATAGCACTGACGCAGATACGGAAGCTGATCTTTCCCACTCGAAAAGTGCTACCGTCCGGTACATCCTCATTGTGGAAAAGACGCAATTAACTCGGATATCTCGCGAATCAGGGTTTATAGAAGAACACACGAGAGATATGGTGACGTCGAGCGCAAACAGCTAGATATAGCACAGGCTATAGAGTCTACTACACTTTTCTTTACCGTCAGCAGTCAGAAGCACGTCCAGGAACGTGCTTTCAGCACGGTACGGATCATGCTGATCTGGAGTTTTCATATGAATATAAACAAGCATCATGGTGTTTATAAACTATGTGGAACATCTCTGTTAGCATTGGCGTATACATATAGGGCTCGGCTCAAGCCACCCCTACATTATTTTACACACACACACACACACACACACACACACGCACACACACACACACACACACACACACACACACACACACACACACACACACACACACACACACACACACACACACACAGTTTCGGGAGGGGTCCTCCCTTCATCAGGGGATGATATATATATTCGAATATACACAGATGAATATCAGCGCTAGAATAGCAGTTACATTTATTGAGTTTACAATATTTACTTCTTTATCATTTTGCTTCTTGGAATTAACACGAACACCAAATTAAGTAGGCAGAACGACGCTCGTCCTGATTCCTTCATTTTCTCTTCATTTTAATTCGGGACTTTCACCTATGAGCTGTGCTTCACTATCTATAGCACCACAAGAAGTAGGCAATCATATTTCGTTCCATCTTACGCTCGGTCATAGGCGTGCGCACAGGGGGGGGGGGGTAGAGGGGGCGCCCCCCTCTCCTGGTTACCCAAGAGGGAGGCACAAAAGTCAACCCAATACATTGACATAATAGGGACGGCGGGCGCTGCAATTCCGGTGGGGAGGGGGGTCGTGCAGTGTCAGCCTCGTACATATAACATGATACGGAGGGAGCGCTACGACGAACTTACCTCCCACCTCCCTCCTCCCCCACTCCCCCCTGAAGGGAAACCCTGCGCACGCATATGCGCTCGGTGGTCATCATCTTCACATATCAGCAGTCATATTTTCCCGATTCTAGCTGTGGCCATGTTGTAGCTTTACGGGCAGCACCACGCAAAGGGATTGAAAGAAAGAAAGAAAAAAAGAAAGAGAAATAGAAAGAAAGAAAGAAAGAAATTAAGAAAGAAAGAAAGAAGGAAAGAAAGAAAGAAAGAGAAGTGTTACGTCATCAACGCACATCTTCGCTTACTCCCACGCTCCCTAACGAGCTGGGGATTCTGGATTTCCTTTTTTTTATGTTTTTGAATGCCACTTTCGAGACTCGGCTTTCATTCATCAAATAAAATTGCAGTTATGAAATAAAGCGTCAATAAGTGCTGCACGGCACTCACGCACTTTGCACAGATAGTTCAAGCAAGCTCATTGCATTTCGAAATAAACCCCGCACACACACAGCAAGCATCGACAGTTCTGCGAAAAACGAGAAAGAAACAAACTAAAACATGTAACCCCCCCCCCCCCCCCTATTGTTCGCACTAAAGTCAAATGATAATGCACTATTGCATAACATATGGCTATTTGGTCCTAGCTGTCTTCAGCGCTTCTATACTATTACTAATAACATTACGCCTGTTTTTATTACGCACACTCAAGGGTGAAATATGAAATGGGCGTTAGCGGAAACGGTATTACATAGGCCTCGTTCTTTTTAATGCTGTAAGTTGAAGAAACGCTTTAAGCCGAGTCTGATGAAAATAAGAGTGTCTTTTTTCTTGTTTTTTTTTATTTCTTAGAACATCTAATCGAAAGCACCCAAATGGCCTTTCGCCATATTTTATGTTCAACGGAAATACGTTTTGCACGCGCCCGTGAGCGCATGGATAGGGCAATGTGCGCACAGGTTATATTATGTAGGACTGTCGTAGGTGTGCTATAATGCGTTCCTGGTCGTTATTTCTTCTTTTATTGTTCTTCTTCGGCTACGTCATTAAAGCTCGTTTTGTTTGCGTTTTATCATAGAAGCGTATACTTGCTCACCTCGTCAGTAAACTAAAAATAAAGAAAGAAAATAAACAATGACACACAGCGCTAAGTACTGCACATATGGTTCAAAGTGAAACGTGCGTAATATACAATCGTCACTTTATAAGAAAAAGATAAGTTGGAACTTCATTTTTCATCCAGCAATATTCGTAGGTTTTTCTAGAGTGGTGTCGATTGCCCCTAATGCTCTGAGTAACGACTTTATGTTAAAATGAAATTTCAGGTAGCACCAAGTATAAAATATCATTATGAAGCGCTCTGTTGTGAGGGTCACCGGATTAATTTCGACCGCCTGGGCATAGTTACCGTGCGCGCAGACCTATAAGCATGACGGTTGTTTTCGAACTTCGTAATTCGCCGCGACCACGAATCCAACCCGTGTCCTCCAGTCTGGGAGCGTCATATAGCCACTCAGTTGCCACAATGTGCAAAGTTAACTGGTAAGAACAAACGTTGACTCCCCATATATTCTCTGTTTCAACGACCATGCGCTTCACTCCACGGCTAGCCTCCGTCTTTCCCTGTAACTGTCGGGTGTTCGTGCGTTGTCAAGAACTTCTAAATCTCGCTGAACCTCGTGCGGTGGTGCGTAGGTTACGCGGTATAGTCGGCTGCTGACCAGTGGCGTAGCCAGATCAGCAGCCGACTTCTCTAAAAAAATAAAAAAATTCGCCTACGGCTCCGGCTGACCAGAATGTCACGGGTTCGACGCTGGTTGCGGCGGTCGCATACAGATGGCGCAACAATGCTAGAGTCCCGCGTAGTGGCAGATCTTGATGCACATTGAAGAACACTGGGTCGTCTAAATTTATGCAGGCTTCCACTGCAACGTGCCTCACAAAGGTGTTTCGGTACATAAAACACCAGATAGTACTGCCATTCTTGACTGACGTGTCGCTTGCTTACCATCTGAGTTCAATAAACATCGTTAAAAAAGCGCTCTATACACGCCACAATTGGCGGTACGCACACTTTTCGCGCGCAGCTTTTTCAGGCAATGCACGCTTCGCCATGCGCGGGGGGGGGGGGGTGATATAACCATGCATGGGCAGGTGACCTCCTTCCAGAAATCTCTTATTCTGACGTCTGGGCGGCAGCTTGCCGCGGCAAAGCAATCACATGTCCGTTTTCCCGAAATTGCTTCGTCCTCCCACGCGCCCTTGTTTGTGTCAACGTGACAAGAAAGTCACGTGCACCTGCAGCACTACAGAGACTACGAAAGCAAGTGGCGCGAAGATTGCGAAAGAGTATAGCGAGCAGATACGGGAACGCCTATAGCCTCAGGAAAGTCGGTGTGTCTTGTCTATAAATGATTTAGTAACAAGAGCCGATCGACATGAAATAACAGGCACGATGACAAAGCAAGACGAAAGAAAAAAAAACATATTAACAAGGTCACCGTCTATGTTGAGTCAAGAATTCCATTCTTTTTATTTGTTTTCTTGTTCTTTTCAAAGAAGTGTGAAGAGGCGGTTATAGGCTTCGTTATCGTTTTTTTTTTTATTTATCATAATGTTCTGATCTTTGACGCCGAAAAAAATTTGAAGTCATTATGTAACAAATAAAAATAAATAAATAAGGTAATTTCCAACTGGGTCAAGCGTCACTCTTCTTCTTCAGCTGCATATATGTTCTGCATTCTCTAAAAAAAATATGAAAAAGAAAGTTGGAGAGAAAAAAGGAAGGCAGGGAGGTTAACCAGATGCTAGTATCCCGTATGCTATACCCTACACAGGGGTTGGGGAATTGGAGGTTGAAAGAGAAAGAGAGAGTTAAAAAATAAAAAGGAGAAAAACACGAACACACAGGCACACACAAAATCAATCCACTGAGAGGCGTTCGGACAGGCCATAGTTCACAAGAAGTCCAGTAGCGCTTGCGCGGTCTTCTTCTGTGATGATGAGTCACGACGATGGCGCAGAAAAGTAGACGAATGAAAATATACATGTTCTCAGCGCTTCTACAATTAGCGCTTGCTGACGAAAGATGTCTTGCACTTTTTGCGTTTCACTGATCGCGACATACATCGTATTACTCCTACATGTCTTCTCAGCATCATTGGTGCATAAACGCGAATAAGCATTTCAAAAAGAACGAAAGAAATGTTTGAAGCGATAATAAAAACAAAGCTGCAGACGCGCAACTCTTCTGTGTCAGTTTCCTTTCCTCCTGCAGGATCAGGAAGACGTTATCACTTAACGAGAAATGTGCGGTATAGTGACTTTTCGACGAAGAACTGGTTTATCTTCAAGCTTGTTTTTGTTCTTTGTTTTTTTTTTATTTTCGTCCTGCTTGATGAGGACTTTCCATTACCGTTTCACTGCTTTTCAGCCATGAGATTTTTTTTCGCCTTCATCCTCTTTTCTTCTTTTTTTTTTGACGTGCCTCAAACGTCATGTCCTACATTGCGCGGCTGCCCATCAATCTAGTCAAAAGCTGAACTGTGAGAATCGACGACTCGGAGACCAGTAACCTCGCTTGAATGGCGCCATCTATCAGCGGCATCCTCGCATTTATTATTAAATCTTGACCGTTTTGACTTTCTGTTCTCTTTAGTAAGTACCTTAACGTTTGTACCCTGCTCAAGGCATCAGTGAAGTATTGTTGTACTAAACTGTTTCCATAGTGTACTTGTCATCCTCTCTCCCTACCCCTCCTCCCTTGATTCACCTTTCTATTTTCGTGTCAGCCCCATATTGAAAAAATTACTCACCGATATTACATCGCTGTCATGCGGTGAGTCTCACGTCATTTACAACAAATGCCACTCGTTCTTGATGTAATTCATTTACTGCCACATAGAAAAGCTAATGGCATTCCATGTAAAACGACAATTTCGATCGAATGCATCCATCACTCATCAATCACTGAGTTCACGGAGTTCAAGGCCAATCGGCTTCTCAATCGATAAGTTTGGCGAAGTCGCGGGCATTTCGTCTCAGGTGTCATCAGGGAAGTACTAAGGCTGTGCTAATAACGCATGAAATTCTAAACGTAAATGATGTTTCCCGAAATTTTGAAGTCCCAACACCATGATATAATT
Organism: Rhipicephalus microplus; assembly: GCF_013339725.1. Lineage (NCBI taxonomy): Eukaryota > Metazoa > Arthropoda > Arachnida > Ixodida > Ixodidae > Rhipicephalus > Rhipicephalus microplus. Next base: position 154,566,306 of record NC_051171.1, on the reverse strand, counting down.
ATGAGGGACGCAGTAGTGGAGGGCTCCGAAAATTTCCATTCCCTGCGGTTCTTTAGCGCGCACCCAAATCTGAGCTCACGGATTTAAAGCATTTCGCTTTTATCTAAATGAGGCCTCCGTGACCGAGATTCGATCGCATGAGCTTCGAGTGAACAGTTAAGCATCGTAACTGCTTTAGGCCAACAGGAGAGCGAAGTTCCAGCTTAACTTTCCCGCACGTTCTTAACTGACACTAATTCAGGCGTAATCTGATTTCGTACCACTTTGGCGCAGGTGCGAGAATTCTACGTTGTCGCATCGACAAATCAACAAAACGCAACACAAGTTGCGATTGGTTGATTGAGAAATAAAACAAAAACAAAACAGCAGCACGTCTTTTTTTTTCTTACCGTGGCAGTGATGTTTCTCTTTGCGCAATAACTTTTTTTTCTTGACTTGGGCATAAGAGTCACACGCCATTTGATGTGGCTGTAGCAAACAACATAACGACCATGATACCGACACAACTTGAAGTCTCGTTCTCGTTATGGGCACCCTACTAAAGCAATAACCCAAAAAGAAAAAGTGAAGAAAACAGAAACCACGCCACGCCTCTGTCTCGGTCCGTGCACCTCGATTCCATCCCCGCCTTGGCATGACAGTCGGATACAATGCGAAAAACGAGGGCGGCACGGCCATCTTCGTATCAGAGGCGGTCGCCAACAGCACGCCAAGAGGCACAATACACAAGCCGAGTTCGGTATAATCTCCCCGCCTCCTCCCCGTACACACAGCCCAAAAGACCTCGACAGATCCCATCCCCCCCCCCCCCCCCCGCCTTTGGATGGCGTGACGGGACAGTCTGTCTCCGAACCGTGTCTGCCGAAGAAGATAGACCATTCGCGAGTCTATAAAGACTCTTTTGGTACACAGAACCGAGAGCCAGTGATCTATCTGGGACGCAAAAGGGGGCCCCTTGTCCCGGCATCGTATTGTGTTCGCCGCCCTCGAGTCACGACGGGTCCGGTTCGGCCGCAGATTCGGCTTCTTTGTCTTGATCCTATCTTTTCTGTCTATTTCTACTTTGTTATTTCACTTATCTTTCTCCCCACCTCCCTTGGCCTTTTTTCCCCCTCTGTATGCCAGCTTAAGACGCCTCCTCCTTTGTAGTGAAGTGGACACTTGTCCATATGCAGGAATATAATACAACGACAATCTCGCGTCGTCTGCTCTAAACAGAGCTCTTCTACCTCGCCGCAACCGAATTGGAACAGACGACGCCTCCTCGTCGGAAGCTAAGACGCGCAAATTTGGTGGATTCGGCACGGGTGTCCGGCGTACGTGCCTTGAGTATCGGCGGAAATGCAGCGTGGTCGCACGGGTCATCCGCATGCATTTACGCAACGCGTGCAGCGTACTCGCGCACACACATGGACGGACTCGCCGCCAGGGGGACACACGAATACGCTTTACACTGAGCCCGCCGCGCATCGGGAGCCCTGCGTGACTATGCAGTCATCTCGTCACGTCAATCAATGGTAGCGCGAGTAATTTGCATCTCTGTAGAGCTTGACTCTTACCGACAATGTCGCTTCTCTCTCTCTCCATAGCACCAAGCTCGCTGCGCCTTTTCTTCATGAGGACTACTTTATTTTATGGGCCATTTCCCGGTGGCATCTTGAAATGCGGCGTGGCAGTTCCCGTAAAGTGTAGCTCGCGACGAGCTGACCCAGGAAGGAGGCCCTGTGGCCGAGCTGGTTTCGATTCGTCACTTCTCTTTGTTTATTGTATTTTTTTCTTTCGGTGTAGAAAAGTAAATGCACGTCACTTAAAGCGACTCGCTCGTGGGCTGCTCGTGACCTCCTTCCCCTCCCTGAACCACCCTCCGCCTGTGATGTTGGTTCACTCCGTTGTGCCCGCGCCCATTCCTATATTATTTTTATTTCCTCACGTCATCCGCAAACCAAGCATTCGCTTTTTCTATTTTCCAGACCTTATTTGTTGCCTTCTTCCTCTCTGTTGTGAAGCTGAAGGCGGCGGCACAGTACGACAAAAAAAGACGCCGCTGCTATGGCTGCCGCACGGTTCGAGCAAGCACGCCGTGGGATAAGGCATCCACAGCACGAGTGCGCTTGCTCTCTGAAAAGAAGGGGGACCGCAAAAAAAGAAACGGCCGGTACGAATATCCCTGCAAGTGCGGCTCCTCGACTCGCACGGGCGTAACGCTTCAGGGTGCGGTCAGTGGTTGTGGACAGCTGCGACCGGTCGGCGTACAGGACCTGCCCCGGCTGCCCTCGTTTTCACGTTCGTATACACGACGGAAAAAAAATACGAACAAAATAAAAGCGTGTTCTGAGAAGTGCGCGAGCGGTGATGTCGCTTGTTTTTGAAAGACTCGACACTTGGCTGCGCCGTTTGTTGTGACGTGGACCACTGCACCGCGATTTCTTGTATTTCCTTTCTTTTTTTTTTTTTTTTTGCTGCCGCCATTCGGCGAATACTGAGCAAGAGGACGCGATCAGGTGAAACAGATTGATTTTTTTTTTCATGATATGGTGCAGCGTTTCTTGAACCACGCACCGCACCACGATTAGGAAGCGTTTTGTCATTGTACGGACAAGCACAATTAAAGTACGTGAGCGTACAGGACTTTATTTCCTGTTTGAATGTGTGAATGTTCTGGAATTCGCATTTCAGTAGGTATTGTTCATGCAGCTCTTTCGATTTTTGACTATCTATCTATCTATCTATCTATCTATCTATCTATCTATCTATCTATCTATCTATCTATCTATCTAATTGTGTATCCTTTAGCAATTTCTATCGCAAGAAAGCGTCATGGACGTCTTCTTGAAACTTAGAAACAAGTCAAAAAAAAAGAGAACGCCTTGAAAATATCCCACGTGTGCGTGTACGATGACATAGTTTTTTCTGAACTCCCATCTATTGATCTATTGTTTACCTTCCTGCTGCCCTAAGGGGGATTTGAAAAAAAAAAAAGTCTAGCTGCACTTTTAGTGGATAAAGCGGATCGCAAGACGCACGTACTCATGGTGGCATTCCGAACACTGCCCGTATCCGCCTTAACAAACCGCACGGATACAGAGTCTGTCGCATGAGCTGGAACGACGTTTGTTGACACATCCCGCTGTCGTGACCTTCTTTTTTTGCTCTTTTTTACTGTCTTAACACGTGGCGTCGCCCGCCTTGAGTTCGACACGTGGCGTCTTGACAGCTATAGAGCTGCACAGAGGTCTATGTGCATTTGTCATTGAGACAGCACAGACGCGCGCCCAGAAGCCCTCGCCTGTCGTGGCTATACATACACAGGCGTAAGCCACAACACACAAAAGGCACGTGTGCACGCTTTCAAAGGAGCGGAGCAGGTCATCATTCTCCATTAAGTGTTCGTGAAGCTGCTATAATGCGCACGATGCCTAATGGCGCTGATTTTACGGGCAATACAGCGCAAGCTTCGACCATTTGGCGCCGCTGAACACATGATAGGTGAATTCACAGCGTGTGCAGGGGTTTAGGCTGTTTCACGTACCTGTCTCGTCTACCTGTCCACTGCTTGTCGACACTCCTGCCTCGGGCGGGCTGCTTCGGAAGAACGTAGTTTGCCGTTGACCAGGCCAGTCAGGGCAGTTGCTTGCGCTGCGCAAAAAAGGACAGAGGCACGTTAAACCATAAGACAAAGTTTGCTGGCACCGTTTTACATTTTCATCATCGTTATCAGCACTAAACTTTTATGCCACCAAAGGACGAAGTCTTGTGACATTACCCAGTTTATCTCGTCATACATGGAAGAAGAAGAGGCGGGCCAGGACGAAAATCAGGTTTGTTACCCCTAAACTCAGATACAGTGCAGGCAGAAGCGTATGGACAGCACGTAGGAACTGTCTCTCAGCTTCACTAACGCGAAACCGGGGGAGGTACGTGTGACGCATGCGGAGAGCGCTGATGTTTCTCGCAGCAAAGTCTATGCTAATGAATCGGCAATTGTATACAGAAAAAAAGGAAGGGGGAATTTGACTAAGATAATTCATGACATCGTTTGAGAGAGATTTCTTCGATGAGGATCTAGTTGCGGCAAGCCCGAAACGAGGTATGTAGAGAAGGTGTTTTTCAGCTTCGTATGTCAGACTGCGGACATGCCCAGTTTAAGTTCTATACAGCATGTAGGGGAGAGCGTGGCAGTTCCATGTGTTGGGCTGTCGCCTTCTTTATTCTTAGTGGACAAGTGGCAAGTAAACTACCATCACGTTTCAGATATGTTTCAGAAAGCGGTGCTTCAAATAGGTGACCTTACCGCAGAGCTACACGTTAAAGAACTTGAGGCTCTTGATTAATCTTGTCGGGGATTCCGGCACCACTGCAAGACCAAACGTAATGTTTTAGGCAGTCACAAGGGACCTTCATCTCATGATATGCATATGAACCGCAGGTGAGTAGTGGGACTTGCCCCAGTTTTTATGGTGCACCCGTCTTTCACGCACCCTGACGACGACATGACAAGCCGATACCCTAGGGTCTTTCACCACACTATTTTCAAAGCGATCAGATCATAATACGCTGTCGCCGAGCAGATTCTAACGTAAAGGCCACAGTGAAACCCAACTGATGTCCCGAGCTATAATCTAAAGCTTGTTTTCAATAACACTACTTTTGCCGCCATCTGTTTGGGATTGGTCAAGTCAAGTCGCCATTGCAACGTACTTCGTTCAGGCGGTAATCTGCGTTGATTCGACGCAGAATAGCGATTCACGAATAGTTGCTTAGCATACACTGCATATAACCGTGGACGTTCACACCGAGCACAGTTCGAGCGTTAGAAATTTGCGAGTTTATGATGCGAATGCATTGTTGTCCTAAACTGAAGAGCTCTCACCGTAGATTTTTTTCGCAATAAACATGTTTCTCATCTTTTTGCCCCTCTCTTCCACCAACTTGCGTGCGACAACGAGGCTGCAGCCAGCGCACGACCACGTCAATTGGAGAAAAGTGGGAGAGGCGTAGCCGTGATGATGATGATGATGAATACCACCTAGTGGTGCCCTTGTCATTGCTAATGTTGGTTGGTGCGGGAAAACTGTATGGTAATATCCGATAATGTTGGTTAGTGTTACCTAAGGTTGACAAAATTGTGGCTAACTATGGCTAAGCGATGTTAAAATCGGCTAATAGCTGTCGTAGAAGCAACATTGTAATCATTGAATCTCCCTTCTTCAATGACTGAGTTGTAGACCAAATTTGGGGGGTATCCGGGATCACAACATCACGTACATCGCGATCCACTATGCAAATTGGAATCGCACCTCAGGGCTATGATTCATCGCTGTGCCTCGGGCGTTACCCACGTGTACGCGCGCGTGACCTTGAGGCGTGTGTCCTTACACGTCGCCATCAAAGGAACGATGCGACGGGGCCCCGGGCGCACCAAGCCTTTGGGCCTGAGAAACGGGCTCCTCGCCGCGCCCACCGGGTCAGCCGGAAAATTGGCCGGTGAACAGCGAAGCGTAGTGAGAAAAAATAAACATACAAACAAGATGCAGTTGTGGGGGGGCTGTTTCGACAGGAAGCACATCGCCGAAGTGTCGCTTTTCTTCTTTTCGTTGCTTGGACATTGCGGCGGTGGGCGCCCGAGGAGCAGCCGGGGATGCGATTCACGGAGCGGATGGCTCCCGACATTCGTGTGAATCGTGCAGAATGCCGCGTTAAAGATGTGAAGTACGTAGGCAATGTTTGATTATAGTACGGCAACGACGGTTTAACGTTGTGAGAGCAGTGCTAATAATTTGTAAAGTTAAATCAGGAGAAACAACATAAACGATGACAACAGGGTTACAAAGAGGCCTTGCAAGCTTGCGTGTATATACATCCGAAGCAACGAGGACGACAATAGGGAGAACGTTCGTTGAATATATCGCACACCGAATCAATCGATTAAATAATCAATCAATCAATAAACTCGTTCGTACGTGAATAAGACGTACAAATAAACAATCTAGAATGGATGCTGTGGGGAGGGGCAATAAGACAATGGTGTTTTCCAAGGTTTTCAGCCCGTTTAAGGAAGCATCAACAGCAGCACTTCAGCCTCATTCGGTGCCAGAGTAGACTTAGCCATACGTGTAGTGGTGTGGTATAGAGTCAGAAATATTACCTGTGAGAAGAAGGCGTAGGGGGGGGTCTAGAAATGTATGTTCAGTCGTGTGTTTGTGTGTGTACGGGTATAGTATATACACATGCATTTTTTTTCTTACGGGGGGCGACAAGGGGGGGGGGGGGCGTTTGAACCTTTGCATTCACCCTTCTGGCCGTGAAAATGTGGAGCGTGCAGCTGCGCCACGAGTGGCTTGAGTAAGGCGCTGTGCAAAATGTCATTCAGCGTACGTGTCATCATGGCCGTCGCTTGCCCCCCGTCGTCCTGGAGTGCGCAACATCCCACAAGATCGGAGACGTATCGGAAGCGGAAGCGTTGTTGCTTCAAGACGATCGACAACGCCCGTCGTTCATCGTGACGTTGGGGCGTAGCTAGAAGGGCTGTTTCGGTGTCAATGGAGCATTGCCGAAACCCTCCTTTCCTTCCTGTTGGACTCCTCACCGAAGAGTGTGCCTGTTGTTCGCTATGCCACTCTTCGAACGAAGCGACATTGATTGATTTGTGCGGTTTAACGTCCCAAAACCACCATATGATTATGAGAGACGCCGTAGTGGAGGGCTCCGGAAATTTCGACCACCTGGGGTTCTTTAACGTGCACCCAAATCTGAGTACACGGGCCTACAACGTTTCCGCCTCCATCGGAAATGCAGCCGCCACAGCCGGGATTTGATCCCGCGACCGGCGGGTCAGCAGCCGAGTACCTTAGCCATAGACCACCGTGGCGGGGCTCGAACGAAGGGACAGTCATTGTGGAAAATGGGAAGACACGCCTTCAGTGTTTTTGACCAGGTATCATGTTGCCATGACAGGCTGTGCCAGTCCATGGGTGCATCATCTCAATTGTTTCTATGGACAACTACTGCACCACTTATAGAGACACAAATCACGCCAAATTAGTACGGTCAGACATATAGGTTTTTTGTATAGAAAACAGAAACCTTCAATCCGGCAACATCATTATAAGCGAGTGCAGTTGATCGTCGCGTCCTGGCGAATGTGTTGCGAAGTCGTTTTTTCGAGCGGTTTCGACAGCGAAAGTTGTCTCGGTTGTCGTTTTTCAGGGGGGGGTGGGACTAGACGCAGGACAATTAGGTGCAAGCCTTCGCGGTGAATCGATCGCACTATGTGCTTCTGTAACGCAGCCACCGTGGTTCCTATTGACCGCAACTAATATATTTCAAAACAAGATCTCCACAAGAAAGCCATCAATGCTAATTTCTTCGTAGATGTGCAATCCTGTCTGAGTGCAGAGACTTATTCGGTACGCAACAGCGTAAACTAAAGTGGGTTTCAAAAATGTCAAGGTCCACGACAGATGCCGCGAAAATTCATGTCATCGTAACTTTCAAACATTTACCGTGCAGATCGGGAAAAGATCACGCAGGACATCCATGGCCAAGCCTGGATGTCCTGCGTTTGATGTGCTGCGTTTGATAACCTAGTGCGTGCGGACACAATAACCTATTCAACTTAGAAAGGGAAACTGCGATCAGCCGCATAAACGAATGAGCAGAACCAGGCCAGTCGCTTGATATCCAGTAAGACAGAAGCGCCGCCAAGTACATTATTGTTCGCTAATTATACATAGCCATGACGGACTTTTAATTACACGTTTATGTATTGCAGCGTCTGAACGGAACACTAGCAGTGAAAAAAAAAATCAGGGTGAGCGAGCTTAGCTGGTACGTATTCATTCTAAAAGACAGGGCGTACAATCGCGGACATAAGAAAGAGGTCAGGGCACCGCCATGGTGTTCTGACATCCTTCTTTTGACTGTGTTTGCACGCCTCAGCTTTTAGAATGAGCGAAATAAAAATCTTCACACGATGCAAGCTCGTTAGAGTAACATGGTTTTACGTGTAGTACACGCACGTATAGGAACAACGAATGGTGGCCGAAAAGAACGATAAAATCTGCCACACGCTGAGCTGCACCAGCGATGGCCCGACTTCCATTCCGCTTTGCAAGCAGCGTTATACCAGCAGTACACCTAGCAGAAGAAGAGTACCTGGAAAGGTGCAAGGGGAAGGAGGTCTCAGATGGGAGTGGAGGGGGACGGAAGCTATCATCTCGTTCTCTCATTGCATGCAGGCACGATCGTCTACAGGCGCCGAGAACCGTGCATGGAAAGCGGGGCTGTCCAGGACACGAGGAGAAAAAGAGGGTGGTATTAAAAGGCTACGCTATGCAGCCCGGCCAGCTGCGCCACCCGATTGCCGATGGGGGCCCCAGAGAGTGCGGCGTCCCGGAGGTGGTGGTTCCCAGGCGCCCCCCTCCATATCCATAGGTGGATATACTATACGGTGGCCGCCCAAGCCCAAGGGCCGGTCGGCCGGCCGAGTTGTCGGTCGCCGGAGCGGCGCCACGCGCATCTTGAAGACGTGCGGAGTGACCTTCGAAGCAAGCGCTGCCCGCGGGTGCGAATCTCCCTCGCAGGCTGGCGAAGAACATGGCCAGGCCCACTTGGCCCACCGAAGTGAACGAATGGGCCGACCACTTGGTTTTGGTGGCGACTAGCCATGCACATGTTTTCCGCTCTTATAGCTGCTGCTTTCGTTGTTGCTTCTCGTTGTAGTTGTTGCCGTGTCCACGAGGAAATGGCTTCACTGTCTCTGATAAATAACGCGCGCTGACGAAAGAGCTGACTGTAGCAAAACTCACCCCTAAATAACCACTAAATGAAAAAAAATGCAATGTGACGCAAGTGAATCATGCAACAAATACTCATTCGTAAGAAAACGAGTAAAATTTACAACAGAAAAAGAACTGTTCCTAACAGTTGGTACCACCAACAGCGTAACTTTGAGGACGTTTCAATGAGTTCGTGTAGAGTAACTAGAACAGTGCCTTGGCTTGCACCAAACTAACAGGCTTCAAAGGACAAAAGGTTCGATTATATTGAAGTTGAGCCCTGCTATTATTACACTGGGGCCCTGCTTTTCACCATCATGGTTGTTGTTGTTGTTGTTGTTGTTGTTGTTGTTGTTGTTGTTGTTGTTGTTGTTGTTGTTGTTGTTGTCGTCGTCGTCGTCGTCGTCAAAGGCCAACTTCGGCAATATTTCGAGGTCAATGGATCTCAATGAAATTCACTGGGTACGTTTCTTTGCACATTTCCGTCATTTAAGCCAAATTACAGGCTGGAGATATGCGTTGTTTGTTTGCAAATAAATTTTGAAGATTGCCTCAAAAAGCTCACCTCGCTTGCCAGAATTATTAGCAACACTATCTGTGTGAAGTCATGTTTGAGATGTAAACCAAAGTGACGCAGCCGATGGTCTCGCTACTTCGGCTACTACAGCGTTTATTGTGCTGTCCACAAAGAGACGGCGCCGGTCTTTGGCACGCGTATAGCACGAAAAAGCTTTCTTCCTTTCTCTGTGGCGTTTGGCTGGCGTGTCGCTGGTCTGGCTTTCACAGTTTTCATACTACGCACCCTCGGGACCAGCATACCGCCTCCGGTTCTTACCAAATAGTACGTCATACGCAGACAGGGCGCCCGGTCAGGTTTCGGTTTCTGTTTTGCACATTTTTGCTTATAAAAATATTTCGAATCTCCTGAGCATCACAGCTATTGGACTCGTGACAAGAGTGTTTCATGAACATAAAAACACCATTATTTTGACATGGTCGAAAAATCGCTGGAATTGGCCTTCAAGAGTGGTGGTAGTGGCGGTATCAGTGGTGCCGATGCTTGTGCGAATAAATAGCGACGTGCAGATTGCCAAAATGCGTCTGATAGACTTTTCTCTGGGTTTAGAGGCTTGTTCAACTGGACAAATAACGTACAGCCAATGCCAACTAAACGAGCTAATTCAGCAACTGAATAGCCTTTAAAACATTTACGATGCTTACTATCTGAAGACAAAAACTTTTCGATTTATTCTGGTGTATACAGTGCGTGGCCTATATACTGAAATTCCAGACGTGTTGGTTATTCTTCAAACGTCAAGCAGATATAAAGTGATATTCCGGAGATGTGGGTGGACTTCCCACCTGTTTATCGCGGGAGACGACCTAGACGTTCGGCGGGCAGTCAGTACAATCTTCTCATTTGGCTGCGTGTACCTTTGCGGGGTTATTGATTGATTTGATTGATTTGTGGGGTTTAACGTCCCAAAACCACCATATGATTATGAGAGACGCCGTAGTGGAGGGCTCCGGAAATTTTGACCACATAAGGTTCTTTAACGTGCACCTAAATCTGAGTACACGGGCCTACAACATTTCCGCCTCCATCGGAAATGCAGCCGCCGAAGCCGGGATTCAATCCCGCGACCTGCGGGTCAGCAGCCGAGTACCTTAGCGACTAGACCACCGTGGCGGGGCTTTTGCGGGGTTACAAAAGCCTGCATTATACACGTAGACGGGCTGACAGCGTCTTCGTGTTGTGCCTCGCTTTGTCCAAAAATGTAGCCCGTATATGCAGTCATCACAGCCTGCAGGCCACATGCAACGGCCTTTTCTATTGTTTAACGCCCGTCAAACAACATGTTCTTCGAAGAGCTGCGAAATGGCTAAGAAAGCTCGCGTTATCTGCCGGCATTGTGCTTATAGAAGTGCGAAATCGTTTCAGCGCGCTTCCATTTTCGTTGCTCACTCTTGCGAGGACAAAACGTCGTGAATGGCGTCTGCTCGTAAACGACGCTCTTGCGCGATATACTATAAAATATGTTTAAAGAAAGTTCTTCATGGGAAATATATGTTCCATATTCACTGAAGAATGATAATACGGATGGCGAATACGGAACGCGGAATATATTCTGTATCGTGACAACCTCGTAACGGCGAGATCGTACGGTTAAATAATTTCGCCCCCTACATTCATTTCACCCACTGCAGTGTAGCACACAGGAAGTGCGTCGGGTTAATCTCCCTGCCTTTCCTTGCATCTCTCTCTCTCTCTTTTTTTGTGGTATAATGAAAGAAAGCTTAATGTTCTGTGAATAGGTTGAATCGTTTTGGGCATATGCTAGAAAATTAGAGACATTCACAGGTGTGTTGGAATGCCTCACCAATACTTTGCTTCGAATATCATTCGCGACTCGTTCCGAGCCTTGAAGGCCATTTTTCCGTTGTCTGTGCGTTCAAGTAAGGGCTTACAGACGCCTTCCGACTAATGTATATCTGAGTTGCAGTTCAATAGCGCAATTATTTTTATTGTGCATTATTTTCCGTCATTTGCTTCGACGTGTTTTCCGCACTGCGTTCGAATCACTGGCAGCTTCAACATTCACAAAAGTATCTCTCTTGCCTACGCGGTCGGGCTCTGAATGAAATACTAGCCAGGGACATGTGACATTATGAATGACACATGTGCACGTGAAACGTTTTTTTCTAGGGGTTGTCTACTGTAATGCATTGCAAGACGTCAAACGAAATGGCACTACAGAAGTATACCCGGAAAAGTGACTGTGAACATGTTAGTTTTGCAATCGCGAGAAAACGATCCCAAACGACGTCCAGGCAGCTGTGGTTACTTCGGGAAAAGCGGTAGCTAGGACTAAATGCGACGTTGAAATCAGGAAGCAAGAAATCGCAAAGCGTATTAAGGGAGCGCACGTGCACTAAGTATATGACGCTTCCGCAGTGCTAACCGGAGAGACTCCGCCCATAAATGTTGGGTGTTACAGGAAAAGGTAACTGTCATTCCCAGCGTACATATGTTACGAGAAACCACTAAGATGAAGCGGTTGTAAAGGAAGAAACCTGTACACGAATAGCATCCCTCTACTCTTCAAGTGAAGTCGTATACTGGTTTATTACAGTATAATTGACAGAAGTGCGGCCTTTCTTCGTGTGGCGAAATCAGTAAGCACGATGACTTGCTTTCGGATCCTGTTTCGTACTCACTGAGGTCTTTTCTTTTCTTTCTGTAGCATATACAGTATAACAGTAATGATATCCGAGGTTTCTACATGTCAAAAACCCCGATATGATTAAAAGGTACGACTCATTAAAGGGCTCAAGGGGAGTTTCTATAAAAACGTGCACTGACGTTGCACATTACAACGGCGTCTAGCATTTTATGTCCATCGAAATTGTGACCACCGCAGCCGGGATTCAATCCCGCGATTTCCAGGCGAGCCGCCGAGCCCTGTAACCACTGTAATACAAAACTTGACTCGTACAGTATGAAATATCAATACCAAATCCAAACAATGTAACCAACCTACCGATGAATGCATTTAAAAGAGGGTGGGTTGAATGTCATTACACTCTTCTTCTATCATTACTGTTTAAAGTTCTTCCAAACCATTAAAGGTTTCATGTATTTAAAATGTGCATTTATATCCGTTTCTCTCTATGCTGATCCGGTATTTCGGTACGCGTAATCTCGCAACTCCTAATCCGATAGTAAGGCGAATATAAGGTGAGACAATTTCGTACACCTCGCCTCCCCGGCATCGCGCCCCGTTGCAATCAATGGACTTGTGCAGGGCTAAATATGTAGCGCAACACACAATACACGCTGACTGCTGCTCGAGAAGGACTCTCATCTCGTAAAAAGGCAAGCATTTGCTTTACTGTTTGCTCAGCCGACTTCGCATCGAGTCAGTCTTTCGCAGCGTTCTGAGGGCCGGTCCACTGGTACGGCCAGCTCTCTTATCGACAATTGCCCATTGTTAGTGCGTCGGGCCACGAATTTTAGGAAGCGATCTTCGCCCGCTTCGATGGTCAAGACACCTCGCGAGCGTGACCCCGAAACGAACTTCACTACGCATGACAACGCCGACGGTCCTTTATTCTGGCAGTGGAATATAATAAATCAAATCACCTGCAGATTTGCTTGGTCGTTGCAATGATCCGCTTGTTATTCACGTGGTGATCGCCGTGTGTGTGTGCTCATTTCGTATACACTCACTGATTACTTTACGGATGTTTGCTTGGCACACACGCCCCTGCAGTTAGGTTTAACGGCAGAGAATCCTTGCTCCACCAGCGTAGACACACCACCGTCAGCACTTCGCGACTCGGGGAAATGAATGGTAATTGTGAAACGGCCCGCTGCGTCGAGTGCTGACAGACGTTGCAAAGAGAACGCGTTTTCAAGCTTAGTCGAAGATGGCGCGGTCTATGAGAGTAAGCGAAATCCGCAGTGACCCTCTCCGTCGGCCCGTGCTTTCTTCTAATTTCCGTCACGTACGCGCACTGACAATAGGTTCGAAGCGGACCGAACAGAAATGTGACGAAGTATGTTGCGACCTCCGGGACCAGCCATTTTCGCTTGCTGCACGCACTGTACACACAATGAGGAACGGCGTTTCGAATGCGCTCGACGTACTCTCATGTACAGACGGGTTCACAGCTAAAGGGAACAGTTTCTTCCACACCATGTCCGGATTTCGGTCTCTGGCAAAAGCATAGTGGCTTAGATTTGCATGAGACTACTGCTGGTTGACTGTTACGACTCCTTCTGGTAGACTAGTGCCGTGCACGAACAATGATTCTGCGTCCACTCGCGGTTGTGGGGCCCGCAATGTGACAGGTGCTGATTAGGGTGTTCCCCTTAACAGTGGACGGTACTGTACATGTCCACAGCCGCTCGGTGGAGCGCCTTCGGTATGCCGTTTCGCATGAGTGGTGGGTCTGGCGCTCAATCACTAGCCACACTTGCTTTCTTTCGTGTATTTCTTGATATTTCTTGAAATATTTATCAATAGCAGCAAGAGAAGAGAGACGTACGGTGAATGTAAAAGACCCAAAGGTCGCGGGATCGAATGCCGACCACACTTTTACGGAGGCAAAAGCGCTAGAAGACCGTGTGTTTAGATTTAAGCGCACGAAATGGTCGAAAATTTTAGAGCCCTCCACTACGGTCTTTCTCGTAGTCATATATCGTGGTTTCTGGACGTAAAACACCAACGATTATTATTATTATTATGGCTGTGAAAGATATGTTCACACAAGTTTACAATGTACGCAGCCTATTATGAAGTCCGTGCGACTTCCTACGTGGCGTGTACGAATCATATTCGTGGAACTACAAAGGGAATTCCTGTTCTGTCTTATGCATTTTTATACATGTAGAGCTACATATTTCACATGCATCGATCGCGTAACGCCGTGAGTGTTTTTTTTTTCTTTCTAATTTCTGCAGCGTACAACATTTTTTCCTTGGACGTTGCTTAGGCACTGTAGATATCGCAATACAGCTCTTCTTACGCCCCTTGACTAAATTTTGTGGCAATGCAGGTCCTTTTTATATCACTGCCTCCTATGCCATCGAGTTGAATCGTTTACATGGTTTTCTGAGCGACCTAGAGGTAATACGTAGCTACCTATGACGGTGATTACCTCAAAGTCTATGATAACCGGGTTCTAGAGAGCACGGTCATGTCCACTTACCGGAAGGTCGTCAACAAGACGAGCACATATTGTGGATATCTATATCTTACCACTTTTTTATTCTGCAGTTGACAAATAAGGAAATTAGTTTTGCAGCAGAGACTGGATTCCGTGCCGACCGGTTGTGCCTTCGAGATCTCCGACGACAGGGCAGCTCTGGCCGACTGGGCTGGTCCTACGCCATCTCCAGACGCCAACAAGAGCTTTCGTCGAGTGCCCCGTCCTCGGACTCCTGCGACCGTGTTCATCTTTCCTATCTTTTCTTTACTTCCGTCACTCGCTGTCTTTGCGCCTCGCTCTCTCCTTCCTGTCTCTCTATATATGTACCTTTTAATACTATCCTTTTAATCCCTCCTAACCCCCATCCCTTGTCAGCTACTGTTGAAGTGTCGCACCTGATGCAGACAGTTACGGGGCTCACTTTTCTCTTCTTGTCCCTTTAAGAACCACATAAAGTGCCACAACTTGTTAGACGGAACAAACAGCTGTCAAGAGGTCCAGGCACATTGCGACTCAGCGCCGCGCCCAATGGAGAGAATATTCTGAAAAGCCCTACTGGCGGGGGCGTAGCGAAACCAGTGCGCAACTAGACACTCCTGCAGCCGCGGCTGCTAGGTAACTTCTGAAAAGTGCGGGCCTGTAGCGAAATGAGATGTCAGAGCAGCAAGTGGACCGCGCAGCTGCAGCCGTACACGAAATTTGCTCTGAAATACACGGTTGGTGTGCGCGCACAACAACAAACCACAGGCGTTCCCGCATGGCGGCCTGCGTTTACTGCTGCTGAAGCCTAGAACAGGCTTCCGCGCCTAAAGGAAAGGAAAAGAAAACAAAGAAAGAAAGAAAGAAAAGAAAAGAAAGAAAGGAAAGAAAAGAAAATGAAAGAAAGAAAGAAAGAAAGAAAGAAATAAAGAAAGAAAGAAAGAAAGAAAGAAAGAAAGAAAGAAAGAAAGAAAGAAAGAAAGAAAGAAAGAAAGAAAGAAAGAAAGAAAGAAAGAAATTCTGGCAGTTCCACGCTATTTTCAGCGTCGGAAGTGAAGTTGTAATGATGATGATAATGATGATGGTGTTTTTTGGTAAAAAGTCATCAGCCTCACGACTCTGTTGTTTCATTATTATTCACTGTCCCTCCCTCCCGCCTGGTCATGTGACATGCGTGACTCCCATACTACAACTACTGGTGCTACTAATATTACTAATACGAGGTACTACTCCTATGGAGACGACAGTGGGGATGAAGATGGTCATCCCCATGATGAGGATAACGGTGACCGACTGAGTATACTAAGGTCGCTTCGCTGTAAAATAAGAAAGAAACAAAGAAAGAAAGAAAGAAAGAAAGAAAGAAAGAAAGAAAGAAAGAAAGAAAGAAAGAAAGAAGAAAGAAAGAAGAAAGAAAGAAAGAAAGAAAGAAAGAAAGAAAGAAAGAAAGAAAGCTAATTTGTTGACTGCAGTGGCTTCACGACAGCCGGTGTCCCGCATAGCGAGCTCGCTGACGTGGTTGCCCCTTTTGAACCGAGCTGCAGTTGCAGATGAAGAACAGCCGAAAAGGTCAGAGAACGAGAGACCCGTCGTGCAGACGCCATAGCTTCCTTGGCCTCTTCACCGCGGCAGCGCCAACGCACAGCTGAGAAGAGGCGTTCGTGTTTACACTCCGGTTACGGAACCGGTCCAGTGACTTCTTGCAGGGCGCAGCCGGGCAACGGCTTTGCTTTTCTTCGGGGCGTGCACACACAGCCCCCGGGCATTCTTACCGAACGTAGCCGTGTTTTTCCCCGTGTGAGCTTCATTTTCTTGAATTTTCTTCATTGGTTTTTATAATGGTTTTTGTCGATACAACGATGCGGATGTGGGTATTCCTTTATGTACTGTTTTTCTATATATATTTTTCTTGCAAACTTTCGCCAATTTGACGGTTTTCATTTCCACTAACCTTGTGTTTCTTTTGTCTCTGTGTGTGCGCTAAAATATCAGTATGCAGCAAAACCAACTAGCTCGCCTTTCCGTATTATTGGTTTTCATTTGCCACCAGTGCCGTTAGCTTTTAGATTGTTGACACCTAGCATCTCTTGGTGAAACCTTATAGGTGCGAAGCACCTGAGGCACTAGGCTTGTCGGCATATCCTGCCGTAGCGGTGTGTTATGAAGTCACTGACCATCATAATAATGGGTATGTGCCACACTGGGTAACACGCGCTACTTTCTACCGGTCCTCTGAAAAGGAAGAAGGCAACGGTTATCCCAACGAATGGCCGACGACGTTAGTGGAGCCTAAGCACCCTTCCTTACATGCTCCACCCCCTTTCAGTTTTTTTTTTTCTCTCAAACAGTATTCGACAACGAAAAAACAAAGGCGACTCCAGACCATGTCAAACCTATAAATACGACATTTCAGAGCGACTACTGTTTCCATTTTTTGCAAGAGGTTTGTCTCTTCAATGATTTCATGCTTTTTTTTTCGTTAGATTCTTACTTAATTAAGTAAATTAAAATTACGTTGGTTCCACATAGGTACATATGTAATTATTGGAGTGACATGCGGAACGCTTCAAGGGGGTTGTCATTGCTCAGTACATATTTTCTCAATATCTAAATCCCAGGATTGGAAGATAAGTCGACTTGTGCCACTACTCAAACCAGGAAAGTCACCATTTGATTTGACATCATTTCGCCCTATTACCCTCGCAAGTTGCGTAGGAAAAGTCATGGAAAGGATGATACTTACATGCCTAGAATGGTACCTCGAGCGCTACAACGTATACCTAAACTGCATTACGGGTTTTCGGCGAGGTAGGTCATCTCTTGACAACGTGATTGACCTCACAACATTTATCCAGCAACAGAAGAGCCTCAAGCGCATACCACTAGCACTCTTCCTCGACATCAAAGGGGCTTATGATAACGTAACACATAAAGCCATCCTAGACTCGTTGGAAGCTGTCGGAATCTGTGGTCGGATGTTCCAATGAATCCAGGATTATTTGACGAGAAGGTCCTTTTTTGTACAAACCGCAGATGGACCTACCACCAATTACTATACCTCACGTGGCGTCCCTCGGGGTGCCGTATTAAGTCCCACTTTATTTAACCTCGTGATGGTAGGTCTTCGGGAAATTTTGCCCAGTACTATCCTCATATACATATATGCTGACGATATTTGTCTATGGACTTCGGCTGTAACTCGTCTACAAGTACGTGCAAGAGTCCAGCAGGCTGCCGCCCTGACATGCTCATATTTCTGCAAGCAAGGTCTTTCCGTCTCAACGGAAAAATGTGCATTGGTTGCGTTTACTCGCAGAGCCATGACACGATACCCCGTTACCATCAATGGACAAAATATTCCATACCAGAAGAACCATCGCTTCCTGGGTGTGATTATTGACAGGGACTTTTCGTGGAGTGCCCTCTGCAATTACCTGAAGAGAAAGCTAACTTCCATCGTCCATATAATGCGGTTCCTCTGCGGAAAATCTTGGGGCACATCGACAAGGTCAATGATGCAGCTATACAGGCCACTGTTTCTGGGATTTTTGCGCTACAGCTTGCCGTTACTGGCAAGTACGTGCAAGACGAACATCCGCACCCTCGAAAGTCTGCAAGGACAAGCACTACGCGTGTGCTTAGGATTGCCGCGATGCACCTCAACTTACGGGGCAATCATGATCGCAAGAGAGCATCCAATTCAAACATACATCACCACTGACAATTTGAGAGCTCACATAAGACACCTCTGCCGAGTTCCTGGTCACCATGTTGCAGTGTTGCCACTTCAAAGACCACATGCAATGTTTTCAAAGATTATTTCTGCTCATAGAGAATGCCTTCCTTCTGGCTTCACTCCAGCAACAAGACCAGCGTCACCTCCGTGGTGCCTACAACAACCACAGGTGTGCCTTACTATTGCGGGAATAACGAACAAGAGCGGTCATTCAACAATGGTCCTACGACAGGTGACATTGTCGCTACTCAACGAAAGATACGGCCAGAGGACCCACATTTACACCGATGGGTCGGTCTTGGCTGACAGCTCCACAGGTGCTGTTGTCATCCCGACGTACCAGGTCACTATAAAGTTCAAACTGTCGCATAGGACAACATCCACAGCAGCGGAGCTTGCCGCCTTACGTGCTGCTATACTTTATATCGCGGAAACCCGACCTCAAAAATGGGCTGTGTTCTGCGACTCCAAGGCATCCCTTAGAGCTTGCAATCAGCTTTACGACAAAGGGTGCATCAACAACTAGTGAATGAAATAAGAGAAGTGCTTTACGGAGTTTTATCGAAAGGACATGACGTGGTGTTCCAGCGGTTACCGGGACATTGTAATATTGTCGGTAACGACCTTGCTGATAATGCTGCCCGATCCGCCCACGCGGACGCCCAGACAACCCCTATTCCATTGTCGAGAACCGACGCTGCAAGGGGCCTTCACTCGTTCGCTAACACCATGTCGGAAACTTGGCTGAGTGACCCCAGTGTCAGGAAGCGCCGCCTAGACAAATTGGACCCATCGAGAAAACTTCAAGTTCTATCGGACTTCTGCCGCCAGGATGCAACTTTACTGTGCCGCCTGTGGTTAGGAGTAGCTTTTACGAAGGCGTACTCCTTTCGAATAGGAATGGCGGATAGCTCTCGATGTGAATCGTGCGACACGGGCGAGACAATAGAACATCTACTGTGTTCATGTGAACGTTTTGCGAGCGAACGCAACTTGCTACGCGAAACGTTAGAGACACTAGACGGTAGACCTTTTTCCGAAGAGAAGATCCTTGGTTCATGGCTCTACGCGTCGCAGGCCAGCAAAGCGACGCGGGCATTGCTAAGTTTTCTGAAGACGACCAGACTACGCGACCGCTTATAAGCGTGCAATGGACAAGGTCACATCTACACACACGTTGCCCTTAACTTCTCTCTCTCTTCTCCTTTAATCCCCTCATCCCTCCCCCCAGTGCAGGGTAGCAAACCGGACGTGCATCTGGTTGACCTCCCTGCCTTTCATTTCTTCCCTTCCTCCTCCTCCTCCTCCCTCCTCCTCAATATCTATAGATATCATTTTTTGTGTTTTTTGCCCAGGAGTTTCTTTGTTTCACTTTAATCTAGTAGACACACTCTCGAAATGAACTAAAGAACTGAGACAAGTGTGCCCGCACCAGTGAGAAAAGCCCCATGTAATTTCGACGCAATAAAGTTGAACGATCAGCATCCCATAATTGAGGTTTCCTTATTCATTTTGATCGACCGAGGGTCTTTTCAATGTTCACTCAAAGCACAGCCTCGAAACTGCGAAAAGACTAAATTACAGTGTGCGAGGCCCACGGGATGGCTCTATGCTCTGCCATAGTAGAGTAACAAGTACTCTAAATCGTTAATAACTTTTACTAAACACTGACTAAATTCTACCCCCCTTCGAAGTCCTGCTACCACCGCAGTTAACCTACAAACTCTGGTTGACCAGGGCTATACCACGCATCGGATGAGCCACCGCTTTGGTTGATAGCCGGATGAGATATTGTAAGCGTTAAAAAAATTCAAGATAGAAAGGCAAACTGTGTCGGGATGTTGAACAGATTGATTGATTGATTTGTGGGGTTTAACGTCCCAAAACCACCATATGATTATGAGAGACGCCGTAGTGGAGGGCTCCGGAAATTTCGACCACTTGGTGTTCTTTAACGTGCACCCAAATCTGAGCACACGGGCCTACAACATTTCCGCCTCCATCGGAAATGCAGCCGCCGCAGCCGGGATTTGAACCCGCGACCTGCGGGTCAGCAACCGAGTACCTTAGCCACTAGACCACCGCGGCGGGGCTGTTGAACAGAGCTTAAGCATTTAGCCTTTACGTCCTGCAGTGCGTGCAACGTAATAACGGCTTAACTTTAACTACTCGGCAAAATGAGCACGCGATACTGCAGAAATGTACTGGCGTAACGAGACGCATTCATTTTCCGCTCCATTGTTCCACTGGTACGATGCGCACGGTTACGCCACGCATTCAGGGCATCGCGTCTGCTTCTATTCTCGCGCTTATGCTGCCTTCGATCGTCAACTTTGCCCTTTCAAAAAAAAAAAAAAACTTTCGAAATCGAATCGATTAGAAATTCTCCCCAAGACAAAATTTTTCTCGTTAAGTGAAGAACCTGCCGTCCTACCACACCCGATACGCCCGAGAACCAGGAAATCATTATATACATATAAACTTCACAAACACCGAAACGATGTGCGTAGCCCACCTCGTGCGTGGACTCTGTCGAGTCACAGATGTAAAAAAAATAATTAAGCCAGCTTCACCCTGTTCGTATGCTCGAAGGCAGTGCGGAGCTGGGCAGCCCTCTTCGTTTATCTTCGGTTGGCTCCCTTTCCTCGTCTCTCTTGTTTCTCATATCCACTTTTTCTATCTTTTTTCCTCTTTATTTCTACTCATTTCTATTCTGCGTATTTTTTGTACCCTTTCTTTTTCTCTCTGTCCTTTTCTCAGTTTCTCCTATTTTGAATACGTTGTTTTATTTAAACTGTTCCACACCGAATATCACCGTCAATACAATCGAGGGACAAGAACAAAACTCTCTTTAGCGCGAGCGCACGTTCCATACGCTACAGATGGCTCTTATATATGCGCGTTTACGTGCTTTAAAATCGTCATCGTGGCTTTCGAAGAAGAAGAGTAAGAAGACTTCTCTTTGGCTCGAGCGCACGCGGTAGATGTATAGCTATGCTACATGTCGCTTTCCCAACTTCACGCCAAGCGACCACGACAATGTACGACAGCCTGTCCAACAAAGGACTCTGCCCTTAAAAAAAAAAACTCACAAGTTGCTTTGCGCATTCTTCCAAGACAATTCGAAGATGAATGCCATCTTCTTTTCTTTCTCAGCCAATGTGCCCCCCCCCCCCCATATAAAAAAAAAGCTTTCGGCACGCCCAGCGTCATAAGCATTCGGCACGTCACCCAGATATGCATTGCCTCCGGGATCGGCCCGCCAACGACCAAGCGACTATGTTTTGTGACGACGCCGTCATATGTGACGTCACGTTGTGTGACGCAGTTGTGCCCTCGTGATGACACCGCACATTTTCGCGATCTCCGACGTTATCGCGCGCTGGTCATTGCTCTGACGTCCCACGTGTCCACGCTGTTGGCGCCGACGGTCAACTTTCGAGTTAGATGATGAAGCGTCTGAGGCTTTATTTCGCTTTAAGGCTGTACACGGTGATGAGCACGAAGTCTGCGGCGTGTGCACAGGTGCAATCGTTTTCGGCGAATGTTCCCGAGGGACGAGCTTCTGCCTCTGTGTAAGTGGGCGTGTACTGTTCTGAAACAGGCACAAATAGGTGCCGTGCTCCTCCCGCACGGCCCACACGAGTTCCACAAGTTCGTTCATGCCAGTCGCGAGGGAGCAGTATGAAATTCCACGCGCGAGAGCCCGCTCTATTCAGCGCCACATCGGGCGCCAAATATAGCGTAAACGGGCCTATACCGGTCTGCACCGCACAACCTATGAATAGCAAGAACATCGTGAACTCGGAGCGTTGCGGAGGCAACTTTCGAGCAGTTCCGGCGCGTCAGGTACTGCCTAAAACTGGAGGCAGACCTCTCTCCTGCTCAGCGCAAACAAACAAATAACGAGTAAGCAGGACCATATATAAACAACAACAGGGAAACGTATTACAAAACACCATCCATTCTAACACAGGAACCGCTTTTCTTTATCACTGCATCGACCGGGAGTAGATTACGTTGCTGCAATTACGCACCGGCAAAGAAGGATTAACCAGATCGCTGAGCGTTTGGGGGGACGAGAAGGTATTTGAGGAAACAAAGGGGGCCGCCGGTTTCACACAATCAGTTCTCTTAAGCATTTGCCTCGAGACTCCTCGAGTGTATTGCTACTTCGAGAGAGACCCCGCGACCACCGAGGAATGCGAACTCTGTTTACTTGAATGCATTTAGTGCTATAGATGGTGCGCCCTCTTCAGACAACATCACCAAAATGCCTTTGAAGTTTTCTTTATTTATTCAACTCTTTGTTTCTTTGCTTGCTTGTTTGTTGGTGTTCTTCGTAGTGTTACTTTAGCCCAACATGGGGCTGCAGAGTAATCCCAGAATGGGCACAAAGGAAATGCAAGGCTAATTACTTATTTTGTTTATTGTGGGCGAGCTTAGTTAAACCAGGCTCCGCCGTTGTGTGTGATCATCTGTCCACATACGAGGACGAGTGAATGAAAACGTTAAGTTGCTATTTAGCTTTCGCTTGTTTTGTTTTGTAAAAACTTACATTTCAGAATATTCTCGCAAGCGCGCGCATAGAAGTATATATCTTTTCAAGTAAGCGTTTCCGCACTCACGTCTCGGCCATCGCTGCCCTTTGAAGGACGATGCAAATCAAAGAAAGGAACCCGGCAACTTTGATTGTAAACCAATTCAAACAACGCCAGAATATGAACAGTAGAAACCACTAATCAGCCTGCAGTCTATTCACGGCAATTTAATCAGCATTCAACATGACGTCTGGCTGTTGTTATGTCAAGGGCTTGCGGCACAGTACTACTTTCGAAACGCGAAAGTCTGTAATCTCTCAGCCTTTCCGCCCACCATCGTAGACTGGACTCACTCTGCAACATACGTTGTTATTCTGAGAAAGCACGGCGATCCGAACAATCGACAGACCATTGTATACGTGACTCTACTTCCAACACAATCATCACATCTGGCCGCCGCTTCGCTTTTGCGCGGACATTCGACGACCTAACAGGAGGTGGCTTCCGTTTTAACCAATCAGCGCACTGTTTCGATTAGCTGCAGTGTAGCTTGATCGGAACAGTGACTTTCTTTTCCAACTTCCTCGTCCAGTTTTTTTCTCCCACAGTTTTACTTAAAAAAACGGTTTGTCAGCCTAAACAAATCTTACGTCGCCTTTCGGCGCGCCTCCAAAGCGCATCGGCGCCATTCTTGTCGAGTTCCTGACACCAGCCCTCTCCGACATCAACCAAGCCACGAGAGGCGCCGCACCCGCTGACGCAAGCCGCAAGTCCGTCCCTTGAAAAGCCCGGATACAAAAACATCCGCGCGACCTTTCTCGCGTTGTCTGCCTGTTGCTGCCGTGTTATAAAACACCCCACTCGATTTCATGCCCAATCCTGCACACTTATCGACGTCATTATAACAAATAGCACAAGTGCACCTCTTTGCTCGGGTGTCCTTAAGACACATATTAGCGACCATTTGCCTGTTTACTCAATTTTAAGTCAAAAGAAGCTTCAACTTAGGGATGCAAAGCCACCGCCTACCCCATTCCGGTACATATGTCCTAGCACAATTGATATGTTCGCTGCATATATATCCAAGATAAAATGGGACGCTGTTTTCCGTGAAACTGATGCAGACACAGCGTATAATGTTTTCATCGAACGTTTTAGTGAAGCCTACAACAAGTGCTTTCCGCTCAAAGCAAAACGCAGACCACGCAAGGCAAGAAAGCCTTGGATTACTTCGGAATGCCTTCAAGCTATAAAAGTAAAAAATGCACTTTACCAGAAATTTCTAATATCTAGAGACAAAGAAGACTTGAAGACATTTAGAAAACATAGAAATACTACAAACTCCTTATTAAGGAAAAGCAAACTTGAATATTTTAGCAACCTTTTCAGCCCTGAAAAAACCAAAACGTCCGAAGCCATCTGGAAAAAGTTAAACATGTTGCTCCACCCACACTCGGATGATAGCACATACCCGACTAAACTCATTGTAGACAACCGCGTTCTAACTGGTGATGACCTTGCTGAAGCTTTCAATAAATTCTTTACCTCTATTGGAGAGAGCTCGCACGACAATAATTTTGCGCGATTCATGGGTTCGCAAGTAGGCGAAAGTGCATTTCTATTTCCAGTGACTACACAGGAGGTTACGGCAGATTTCATGTCACTAAAGAATAGCAGGTGTTGTGACGTAGACGGCCTGGAAATCCGTCCAGTTAAGCATGTTATTCATGTCATATCTCCTATTTTAGAATACATCATTAACTTAATCTTCTCATTGGGCACGTTCCCTAGTCGTCTTCAGATAGCCAAAGTTTCTATTATTTTCAAAGGTGGAGACAAAAATAGCATGACCAATTACAGACCAATTTCTATTTTACCTGTATATTCTAAAGTAATTGAAAAGTTGTTACATAAACGAATAGTGTCATTCTTAACCAAGCACCACATTATGACGCCTTTTCAATTTGGTTTCACAAAGCAGCGCTCAACTGAAACTGCCCTACTAATGCAAAAAGAAATCATACTCGATGCATTTGAAAAGGAAATATATACACTTGGAATTTTGTAGATTTCTCAAAAGCATTTGACAGAATCAACCACATTACATTAATTAAAAAACTAGAACACTACGGTTTTCGGGGGAACTTTATAAGTGTCATAAAAACCTATTTGAAATACCGACAGCAAAAAGTAGATATAAATGGCTACGCATCTAGTTTTAAAAAACTGTCACATGGCGTGCCCCAAGGAAGTATTCTGGGTCCCCTGCTTTTTAATCTGTATGTGAACGACTTGACAAACATCGATAACAATACAACATTTATTATTTATGCAGATGATACCAGCTTATTTTTTAAAGACTGCGATTTGCATAAACTAGTTGACAAAGCAAATAGTGTCTTGAAACTGCTGCACATTTGGAGCATAAGAAATTCGCTAATTATAAACACCTCAAAAACAAAATCTGTGCTCTTTCGTCCAATAAATAAGCCCGTAAACTGCGATTTATCATTAGTGATTGGCTCAGAACCTATAAGGATTGAACCGATAGTGAAAACTCTGGGAGTTTTTTTCCACGAAAACATGCTATGGAAGGATCAGGCTGAGTTTGTCCATGCTAAACTTTCTCGTACTGTAGGTATCTTATCGCGCTTACGTTTTCTCTTGCCACAAAAAATTAAACTCTTACTATATAATTCGCTATTTTTATCTACATTAAGCTATTGCTATCTAGTATGGGGCACCACATCGGAAAAGAACTTAGGCCGAATATATAGATTACAGAAAAAGGCTGTGCGCATAATTACAGGTGTTCCTCGCGATGAACATTCCAAACCCATTTTCGAAGCCCTTAATTTACAACCAATGCCTGAGATATACAATACAATTTTAATGAAGCGATATCGTACTTCCTTAAAGAATCACGACTCTTTTCTTACTGATTTAGCGCGTTTGACACCCTATACCTGCCCCTATAGCACACGAGCTACCGATGACTGGAAAATTCCTTACACACGTACTAACTATGGTCGCCAGATGATGAGCTACTTACTGCCACTAACCTTAAACAGTTTCTTACAATAAACCATTTATACTGCTCCGTTCTGTAAATGTTTTTCAACGTGTTAATAAAATGCAAATCGGCATGACCTTGAAGTACATGTTTTGATATTGTATAATAACTGATGATCTCATGCTGCTGTTGCTGTTGCTATGTTGTCAAATGGTGCGAAAGCCTTCGTCAAGCCTTAATGGCTTTTTGCTTTCGCCCCACAGCATCACTGTTGTGACTTTTGTAATGTCTCCTGTGATGTCGGAATAAACTGAATTGAATTGAATTGTGCATTCTGCTTCCCGTCACTTATTCTATTCGTGTGATTGTTTCCTTTTCCTTTTTCCCCGTATTCTGTATCTCGTAGCTTGGCGACTCGTAAACGCACAAACACGCCGTGTGCTCGCGTCCTTCGCTGGCTCGCACACCAGCTGACTGACTGGCGCCGCCGCATAACGCGGTGCCGTATAGTGCGCCGACGCACTTATCGCCTCTGCGGAGCCGTGGCTTCCCTATAACGAGTGACAACACCTGGTTACCGGCCAACACTCGGCAGCGGCCGCTAGAAGAGCTGCAGCCGCCACCGTTGCCGCAGCCACAGCAACAGCCGGCGTTGCCGACTAAATTGCGAGGACGCGGCTGGCGAGACTAATGACTGGGCGTTTTAGAGAACCCCGCTTGGCGAGGCGCTCTGCGTTGCGTGAAACACCTAGTAACCAAGTCTGTCCGCAGCACTTCCCAGTAATACGTACTGGGAAGCCTGCATACAGTAAATGTTTTCTAAACGCGTGCAGTGAGACAACTATAGTCTCATATATCGTATGCAAACAATAGTCGTAGGCTGCTGCGATGTTCTTTCTTTGCCGAAATGAAACTGAAATCGTTTGAATATGAATGTTTGCTTTCTGCACAACTTCAGTGCACTTCACCAGCAGTTTCTATATGCTACCACTGTGCCTATATGAATGTTGGCCCAGCATCATCAAGCACTCATAAGCCCTGAGTCGTACCCTCTCAATTTGTAACTTATTTTACACAAATGGTAAAAAAAAAAACGCGAAGATGGGGAGGAAATATTTATCCATTAAGGAACGAAGGAGCATGAAGGGAGCGGAGGAGCTTTCCAGGACTCGTTACTGTAGTCTCTTGACAGAATACAATATCCCATTCTGGACTTACGGCTTTCCCGCCCTTAACTATTCATACTGAGATTACCCATCACCTCTGAATGGTGGTTGCCCAAGCCGCCTTTTTTTTTTCTCTTCTTGTCAGGCCCTCTATAGTTTGGGCATGGTTTTCGTAAGGGCGTGACAGCTTGTATGACAGCATCCTAGATCAAAGGCCGCATGGGACGCATGTGCCATGACCACCAGAAAGAAAAAAGGCGCATTGTACATGCCTGTTCGTGCATATTGAGAACCTTTCCTGCTAAAAACAACGAAACACCGACGAAAGTGCGAGCCGAGCAAATTCACAAACCTCAGCTTCAAGTCACCCCTCGTACGTTAATTGTAGTGCGGACGTTGCTATGTAATGATGCGCTGCTGTAGTGGGAAAGCCTCGTAGTGCGTTGAACGAGCAACCATGCCTCGCGTGACTAGCGTTCTGCTCGTTGCCTTCCTCGACTATAGTGTTCCCCTGCTGAGCGCAGCGAAAGTCGCTGGAAGAAGTTTCGCCACACTTTGTTGTGTACAACAATGCCGCGTCGTTTTTTTGCACTGCATGAGGCCGGCGCCTCCACGGACGCAATCCTGATTAGGATGCAGCGAGCTCGGGGTTCTGCAGCAATTAACCTCCATCCATCACATGTGTCGGGCAATCAGAGAGATTAATTAACTTCGTGGCAAAAGTAACGCCGTAACGTGCAACGTATACAGTTGGATATGCATATTTTCGAACCGCATGTTCTGGGCAAGCCCCAGCGAGTTAAGTTATTGAGAAACGCTGTGTGGTGATCAGAATGTCACGCGAAAATAATTGCCTCGTAAGCGGAGGAGTTCGCGGCCCGATACTGCACTTGCACGGAACAAATTGCGTACGTAGTTATATTACAGTGCTATAATAACAACGCTTCCCTTTTTTTATTTGTGACAGTCGCCACTTGCTTCGCATCTGCACATCGTTCCCTTTAGTGGGATATGGTGTAATTTTTTTCTATCTCTATCTTGTGTATATACTGATGGTTACTGCCTCGTTCCCAGGTGCATGCACTGAGCTATGCTGTTCTATTGGGTATTTTATTTAAGTAAAATGCCATCGTTTACTACTGCAAATTCTATTAGGGTACTATAGTAAGAGATCGTAAAGCTAAATAAGTGATCTCGGTGATGACCGTGTTTATCATTACGACCATCTTTTTCTTCTATGGAATTAGTCCTTTCTTTTGAACATGTACGTTACATTCGTATGATGACAGTCTACTTATTATCCTAGCATGTGTATTTTTGTTTAAAAAAAAAGGCACCAGCGCGCAATTAATCTTCGGCAGGCTAACATACCGTGTGCACCGTATAAATGCCAAAGAGCGTTTACTTGAGAATAGGTTACATTTTCTGAAGCCCCATTATGTATCCACTAACTTTCCTACGTCTATATCATGACTGCGCGTGGTTGTCTGCTTTTCTTGTACTTGTTCTAAACATAATTACGTACGTACGCATGTCCGTGGTACCATGCTAGTTAAAATTGTCCCTTTGCTGCCGCTCACACACAAGACAGCTGAAAGCATAGTATTCAATATGTGCAAGTCAATTGCACCAGCTACATCTATATGCACTTTGGATATGCGCTATCTGGCATGACAGTTCCAAGCGTCAGTGCACAATGCTTGCATTCGCGTATGAAACGTGTGTTCGTAACCTACGTGTATAACAATATTCTGGTAACTCAATAAGGAGTCGGTCTAATAAAACAATTAATTACAAAGTACTCGGGCTTCGGATGCAATACTGTCGCACACGCGCCCTCAGCTGCTTCGAAGACATATAGTATTTATTAGAGATGTATAATATACGCATTAATTCAAGAAGCACGTCTCGGTATGCGTGGAACGATATCCAGTTGCTGTGCGACAAGTTAGATGAACAATACTGAATGGAATATGAAATAGTGACATTCAGTGTGACTAGCATATTCTAGCGCACTCGGCTGGTTCAAGGGCAGCGTTAATAAGAAATATCTCGTTGTAATACTATTGTGTTCAATTTATTCAACAATGTTCCCCGCTTGACTCTATACATGGTTAAGAATAATCTTCATATACTCATGCAAGAGGCTGGACGATGACGAAACACCGTAATAAAGGCAGTGTCGTTAGGTGAGCATTGTGCGAGTCATACAAGTTAGCTACTCTTAAATTATAGGCAATAGCGTGAAGGGAAGGGCGAGTGAATGAGTGAGTGAGTGAGTGAGTGAGTGAGTGAGTGAGTGAGTGAGTGAGCGAGCGAGCATGCAATTCGCAGCTACCC
This sequence comes from Rhipicephalus microplus, assembly GCF_013339725.1. NCBI lineage: Eukaryota > Metazoa > Arthropoda > Arachnida > Ixodida > Ixodidae > Rhipicephalus > Rhipicephalus microplus. The sequence continues at coordinate 154,537,039 of NC_051171.1, read as the reverse complement.
ACTCCCTCCTTCACCGTAATGGAAGTCAGGTTGTGGCTTTGAGACGTTCATTCTCACATTTTATTTCTCATTAAAAACGGTACAGCGACTTAACACGAAAACCTTGATGAGAAATAAAAAAAAAACCTAAAAGAAAAGTCTTTCAAGAGTGCCTCAACCTGCTTTAAAGGAATACCGCGAGAATCCAGTTTACAGTTTATATAAATGCTGCTGTCTCGGCAGCTCCTGCGTTCTAAATTCAATCTCTCTATCTCTTGGCACGAAAACTACAACTAATCCGTGACGGAACTCGCTTAGTTACGTTGCGGAGGAAGAGTCAGTGCCACGCAGTTATTATTTTTTTGTATGCTTTATGGATGTCTCGTTTGATATCGAAGAGATTGCACGCGTTAGTTGACTAATAATTTAAACTGGAACCGTAACGGAGCACCGTGGTTTGCAGGTATAGTTACCGCAAGCTGAGGAATCCATGTGCCTATTTTTACTCACGATATCAGTTTGCATGATTATGTTAATTTAGACGTCGTTCTACAATCAGCGATGGAAGGACTCAGTCGCTAAGGTGGATGCAGTTGCAAACTGTCATGCATGCCTTTCATTACTCTATCTTATCATTTAAGTCTCTGCTGTAGGTACGAAAGACAAAAGACTGCAGCACGTCTACGAAAGTACAGTCACCGAAATCTTCAACTATCGTGCACAAGTGGCGGTTTTTTTTTCTTTCTGAGTATCTTAGCCATGCGTCTGAATTATGTTACAAAAGGGGTGAGAACAGGTAGTACATGTCCCCAATGCGCGAGCCCATAAAATAAATTTTTTGCAACGTCGTTCCATGATATGGCACTGACAGACAAAAAAAGTGGCCGCTGCACACTATAGTTGAATATTTTGATGACCGTACACTCTCCTTACTAGAAATTTCGATATAAAAAGAAAATAGAGCAGGCGGATTGCACATACTTTAATATCAAGTCAAGGTCACCTATTCAATTATTGTCCATCGAGGGTGATACACAGAAATACACTATAGAGATATCAATTGCGCAAGCTATACGCGTTAGCCTGTCGAGCGAGTTGAATACGCAAATGCGAATAACGAATGGGCACGGCGCGTGTGTGACCCTGAGCCGGTGAGCGTTCGCTAACTGACGCCATTGCTAAGGTTATAGCTTGCATAATCAACTATAAATGAGCACGCACGAGGCAGAAAGGCAAGGTGAGATTTATTCGAATCGCACCGCAACGCGCCAACCTTTGTATGAGGCGTCGCCTTCGTAAGCCCTTGCAAGAATCGTAACACGAAATAGAGAGAAAGAGAGAGAGAGAGAGATGTGGAAACTGTTGAGCTTATTCTCGCTCGACTCACCATGCAGCGACGCGCTTGCCGCCTTACATTTACATTGCTTTTTTTTTCTTTTTTAAGAGAAACTCTCAAAGCAAAATGTCTCCGAAATGGTGTTCCGTTCGGAATGCGAGACCGGTTTCTATGTATGCATCAACAACTGTCGGGAAACCGGCCGAACAAACGGATTCGATTCAAAAGGGCACACAGGAAACCTACATCTCCACCTAGATCCTTTCTTTCTTTCTTTCTTTCTTTCTTTCTTTCTTTCTTTCTTTCTTTCTTTCTTTCTTTCTTTCTTTCTTTCTTTCTTTCTTTCTTTCTTTCTTTCTTTCTTTCTTTCTTCCTTTCTTTCGTTCTTTCTTTCTTTCCTTCTTTCTTTCTTTCTTTCTTTCTTTCTTCCTTCCTTTCTTTCTTTCTCTCTTCCTTTCTTTCTTTTCCTTTCTTTCTTTCTTTCTTTCTTTCTTTCTTTGTTCCTACACGTTCTTCTTTTCTTTCTTTGTAAGGTTCCCCAGTCAGCCATCCAACATAGAAAGGAATAAGTAATAAATTCGTCCTTTTTGCATGCATGAGAGCAACGGCGAGCAAGGGTCACAAAAGCGACATTCAGGCAGCTGGTACCTCGCAGCGCGCAGGACGCAGCCTGAGACGCCTCTGGCGCATGCACAGACATGCAAACGCGCCTCTTCCCAAGCCGCGCACTGTCGGACTCTGTGCAGGGCCACTTTTATAGAACACCCACGCGGGCCAACACTTCCGAGGTTGCTGCGGCGAGGCTTTCCAGGCGTAGAGCGACACTGGAATGACAACGCTCAAGGAAGAGGGTTACACACACCGTCTCTCGCCTCACCTTGCAGTCTCACTTTGTTGCACAGCAACGCGAGCCGCTTTGAAGCCTCCCACGAGGCTCCCTGCCCACAAGTGTTGCCGTTTCGTCTTTTTTTTTTTTTTTTTCGTCGTCGTCAGGCGCACAGCGTGCAAATGATGAAGCGACGCTGCCGCCCTTCTTTTGAATATAGCGAGCGACCACCAGGGCAACTCAGAAGCGCACGCTGTCGGTGACATCAAGTGCATTTTTTCTTTTTGCCCGCCTACACACACACACACACACACACACACACACACACACACACACACACACACACACACACAGTATAATAATCATAATATATATATATATATATATATATATATATATATATATATATATATATATATAGAGAGAGAGAGAGAGAGAGAGAGAGAGAGAGAGAGAGAGAGTAGTTACACTTGGAATTGTTTTGGGTTGTCCAGTGCCCTTCGCAGCTGCAGTGCCGTGAACTCAGTCACTATTTTCATTGTTGCCGTTATTGTTTTCTAATGCTTTAATTGCTGCAAGTGTACCAGGATTCTCAATTATTCATCTATCGAGGGTGTTAAATCGGTGGATAAGGTATGACTCTCGTTGTTCACGTTCTCGATTTGATTTAAATCCCGTCTCTAAGAGCGTTACTGATAGTTTGTCGAATGCATGGTCGGGAAGATTGAGATGTTTTGATAGAGGTAGACTTGGGGCTGATTTCGCATGGGCTCTGTGATTATTGAAGCAAATCCTAAATGGTGTTTCCGTTTGTCCGATGTACTGCATACCACACACGTTGCATTCGAGTAGGTATACCACATTAGAGGAATCGCATGTTAGGTTTCCTCGTATGTTAATCGAAAACTTGGATTGCGTGCTGGTTGCTTTGTCTATTTCTCGCATCGCCTTACATACAAGACATCGTGGCTTTAAAAAAGGGCGGCATGAATTATTGGTAGGTGATGTGTTAATTTGGGAGTGGACAAGGGTGTCTTTGAGGTTACGTGGTCGTCGGTAAACGACGCCTGGAGCGGATGGGAATGCGCGTTTCAGACGTTCACTTTGTTCCAGAATGTTGTAATGTCGTTTAAGGATTATATATATATATATATATATATATATATATATATATATATATATAATATATATATAATATATATATATATATATATATATATATATATATATACGTGCATACCATGCATATCGAATGCGCATAGGAGTGGAGAAAGAGAAAGAGAGGTCTATTTACAAAAAGACGGAGTGGTCAACCTGAGCGCTAATATGCTCTGGCCTGCTACCTTACACTGAGGCTCCCCTGTCAGTCAATATGGTCTTCAGCTATGGCTCCTCTTTCTTCATAAGAAAGAAATGGAATAAATTTGAGACTTCCCCAAGCACAAATTCATTACGAACAATGTAGTGCTCCTAACAACTTCAAGAACAGCAAAAATTGTGGCAACTCAACATCAGTAGTGCCAGAGTCCTCTGATATTTTTCGAAGGCAGTGCCAAGCCTGAACGAACGAAGAGCGGAGCTGAGTGGGCTGCCTTGCTTCTTTTTATTTTTTTTCTATATGTTGACTATTTTTTTCATATTTCTTGTATATATTTTTGTATCTGTTAAGTTATATTTCTTTCTTGCCATTTCCTTTTCTCACCTACCTATTTCGTTCTTTCTCGATCTTACCATCTTTATAAGTGAAGGTCAGCAAGAACAAGAACGTATCTCTCTTCGTGTTTTTTTTTCTCTCTCTCTCTGCTTCTTTCTCCCTCTTTCTTTTTATGTCTTCCTCTCTCTTTCGCTATGTATTTTTGTGTCTATTTATTTATTTCTCTTTCTGTCATTTTCAATGCTTCCATATTTCATGTCCTTATTCCCTTCATTTCTCTCAATTTTTCTTTTCAACATTACTTCTATCTCTTTCGTTATCTCTATTTTTTTTTTCACTCGTTTTGCATGCTCTTGTTCACCGAGCAGAGTTTTCGTTTAACACTCGCACCTGCTACACTCCGTTGTGTAGGTGGCCCGACACTTGAGGCGCATACCCACCTGTAGTTTTCTAAATAAAAAAAACACGACTTATATATATTTTTTAAAATGGTTTCCATGGTATGATTTGTGTCCCTCTTTGTGATTTATTTTTGTATTTACGCCACCGGCCTCCAGAATAACTGCATGTTTGTTGAGGGATCAGTGATGCTTTGTTTGCGGAGAGCATTGCTCATGAAATCTCATCTTATGTTTAGTGTCACTTTAGGAAATGGCTAATCATGTGCCACGAAGATGAAAGACGTCACATGCGACTCTGTGTTAAAGATTCGGCCACTATGATATTGCTAAAGTCCGACCCACTTGTACAAAATTTCTAGTTATATCAGTAATTCAGCTAAAATTGTTGTCTTGGTTAGATGTTTTATGTGAAATAATATGAGGCTTATAGAATTGTTATTCTGATTCCTCCAACAAAGGCGCACTGGGGATTCAAATTTCTGACCCTGGAGTGAAGGCAGAGGTAACGTGTGTTACTTTTTTACTGTAAATGTAACGAGTTAACATTTGTGTGTATTGTGTGTGTGTAAGTAACGTAGGACGGTGATGCGTTCCTTTCTTGTTAGCGTAACGACCAATCCATTCAGTTACTTCGTTTTCGGTAACGAATAGAATATTGCATGTTGTCCTTTCTGGAGTTAACGCATGAAACATTGCTGGAGTCAACGTTGGCACAGTGTTCTGCAAATATCATATCTGCAAGCATGGCTGTTGAAACCTCCCTGAAATGATAGCATATATGCCGTATATGCGTGGATTTGCATAAGCATAGTTCTTCTGGCTTAGAGCTGCTTTGTGATTTTGTAATGTGATCACATAAGAAAAAAAGCATATCATTATGCAACAATTCGATACGTTTACACACTTGCGTGAGGAGTCGGCCATCTTTTGAAAAATGCATAATAAAGGACCGCTTCCAAGCATGGACCAAACAAGGCAGTTAAAAAAGTTGAAGGGGGGGGGGGGGGCATAATAAATTAAGGCCCAAGAAAGTTTCCAGCCGGAAGCAAGACATTAACACAAATGTGTGCACTAACTATCGCCACTTTCATGTAGTGACAGGTAACACAATCAAGAGGTGCTCAACAACCCCACTAAAAGGTTGATACACTAACAATTTCTTGGACTTCAAGGACCGTATTCACAAAGTTTCCCGTGAACAATAAGCAGTACGCGCTGTACGAAGGGCGTAGGCCAGTCGCTTGAGGGCTCCCGATGGCACCTCGGTTATATTCTTGCTTCTCACACCTAGGTTCTGCTTGATTGATTGGTTTACTTCTTTGTAGTTTCTCTTGCCGCACTCGGAACCAAGCTAGACACCGTACACGTTCACTAATGGTGCGGGGCTATAGCTTACAGGGTGTACGTTCTCGTATAGTCACGGTCGTTCGAAGACGCCTCCAACGAGACACGCCATCTTCTAAATATAAACTCGGCAAGAGTTCCACGCGGAAACCTGGGATTAGGATTACTATCATTATCCCGCCGAGGCTCGCAACTGCCCTCGGCAAGCAACTATACTGCTGCGTAGAGATATAACTGCGCCTCCACTCAGAGCTATTATATGTACGCGCTGCCTCTTGCTGCCCGTGTGAGAGAGTTGCTCGCGCGCTTTGAAGCCAGCCGGACGCCCCTTGAAAAGCCCCAAGGCCGAGCTCGTCCTGCCTGACTGTGTGTGAAGTCACCTTTTTCTGTCAGTTGCGTGCAGTTATGTTGAAGGCTGCATACGGAAACAGCCGCAGGCCTGCCGCGCAGGAGGGTCTGATAAATTCATCATAACGTAGATTGCTGCATAAGAAGGGTTAAAACGACCCAATAACGACGCGCACCCTGCATATTTCATCTTAAAAATACTTATTCCATGCGGCTAGGCTGACTCGCAGTACTGCACGTTTGTCTGTTGTCAGGGGTGCAGTGTAACCAGTATTTACGCTCCGAAGACTCTCTAAGGGCAGTTTTAAAAAAGACTAAGTCAGGTTAGGATAAGTTATCCTAGGTAAGGTTAGGTTATGTTGGGCTGGTTTATGCTAGAATGGTTATGGGTTTCGTAGTCCACGCCTCCTATGTAGGTTATCCTATCAAAATACAGTATCTATTGGGGTTTAAATGACGTACTAGCTTTTCTTAAGTTTTGTGGGAGCTATACTATAGGTTATGTTAGACTAGATCAGTTCGGTTGGATTATCCTATAAAAGTGTACTCTCTATCAGGGTTCAAACTACGTGTTAGGTTTTGTTACGTTATGTTGAGTTAGACTATAGGTTAGGTAAGACTATATAGTTCGGTTAGACAGATTTGCTTGGGTTTAGTAGCCTGTATCTCCGCCGTAACAATCCAGCAGACACACACTATTCACCCCTCATAAGTGTTGGAACGACACGAACGCAGCTTCTCTAGTTTTTCAGAAGGTCAGGCAAAAATTCCCTAACGTGAACATGAGGTTCCCTTGAAAACGCAGTTAGAAAGATGCTAAACATACATCTGTAGTGACAGGTAACACAATCAAGAGGTGCTCAACAATCCCCACTAAAAAGGTTGATACACTAACAATTTCTTGGACTTCAGGGACCGTATTCACAAGGTTTCCCGCGAGATCAAGGTCAAGTGTTTTGTAGAATAATAATTCAGCCACTCACGCTAAGATTTCACGTAAGACGATACTTCAACCAATTACGCGGTACATTTCATAGCGTTGCCGGCTGACCAACGAAAATAAAAAACACCTCAACAATAATCAATGCTTATAAATTCGTCTCTAGCTAGGTAACATGGCGTTAATGTACTTTTTTTTTTGTGTGCGGAATTCACGCTGACAGATTTTCGTCACTCTAGCGCGCTGTTTATTTCTGTCACGACACGTTTACAAGGCGTCGCACCGTGCCAACAGCGGTCGCAGACACAAACCCAACCGCGCGAAAAGCACTTTGTGCACGGAATTTCCTACAACGGCGAAGCGACGTCTGCGGCAGGCAGCTCGCGTCGCCGCGTCAACGCGACGGCATCCCAGCAGCGACCGAACACCCTTGAGCAGCCATGACTCCGGACGTTTTTCTTTTATTCATCGTCGCCTTGCCTCGAAGTGTGGAGCCGAGTGCGTGTGTGTTGTATGTGTGTACACATGTGCGCGAGCGAACGAGGCAGTGTGCGGCGAATAACAACAGCAGCAAGCAGGCGGGCGGATGCACTATACGTGGCTCGCGCGACCTTCCCAGTCCCGAATGCAGCAAGAAACAGCTAAGGAGATCCGCCGTGCGGGGTTTTAAATATGGCGCTTTTGGTGCGCCTTCTTCGATAGGTGTTGCGGGCGCGGTTTTCACATTTTGCCCGAGCCAGCTCGCCCGCGCATACTTCCGCTCCTATTGTCTTATTAAGGCGAAGCCTTGGATATGCCTCATCAAACTTGAAAATTGACCGTCGTTGCCGTAAGCGCGAGTGTAGCAAAAATCGCGATCACTTGATGACACCGCACCACGTCTTAACGACCGATTGCCAATATGAGCCACGTCATCACGACGTCACAGTCGCGTCATATAATGCGACGTCGCATCATGGCGTCCGTGACGTCATCACTCAGTCTAGGGTGGGTCCATTCCGGAGGCAGTGTAAAACAGGGTGTCGTGCAGAAAGATTCGTTTGCCCCATATCTTGGAGGCAATGCAAAACCACGTTGCGTGTAGAATGTTTTTGGAGGGTGGTAGCGGAAGATCAACATATCGACTGAGAAGATAATGAAGGTGGCTTTCCCATTCGGCTCGTCTTAAGCGAATGCATATACTCCACGACACGCACCACCCAAAAACGACGACGAAGACAACAACAACAACAACAACAACAACAACAACAACAACAACAACAACAACAACAACAACAACAACAACAACAACAACAACAACAACAACAACAACAACACGTCTAGTCTGGAGCAATATAAAACGTACACTGAAATAAGTTTTTTTTAAAAGGTCGCGGCCGCAAAAACGCAGTTGGCCACAAGCACAAAAGTGTTCATGGCACTAAGTAGTCTAATACTAGTCTAAATCCACCAAATCACATTCATATCAATACGTTGCAAGTAATCGGTGAACAAACCCGAATTCGTTGTTATAGGTCATATATTGCCCTGAGTAGCACATTCGCGCAAGTGAAAAGCTATATGCCTGTATAATGTACGTCATATCATGCGTAATTGTTTTGTAGTTGGCACAAGGTTACGAAAGTGGTCCTGCTGTGCAGTGCCGTAGACTGCAAGGCTGGAGCCTTAATGGATCAGTTCTTCTGGTTCACGAAACAGATAAACACCGTTGTCTTTAGAATTACGAAACTATGCATTTTCTACATTAATAAACAAACTCATTCCCTCATACTTACGTATTTATGCTGCTCTTCGTATATGCGTACTGCCTGGTTTTTCATTGGCAATGCTCACAAGTATGAACGCAATCACCAAATATAGATGGGCGGTCGTTGAGCACGAGCTTAAAATTTCGCCAGGCGGCTGAATCTGCAGGCAGGCAGGCAGGCAGGCAGGCAGGCAGGCAGACAGACAGACAGACAGACAGACAGACAGACAGACGACCAAATTTCTTCCGGAAGTATCCCATGAAAGACTTTAAAAAATTGCCCGCAGCTTCCCTCGGGGGAACACTGAGGAGGATGCGGACCATATAATTGGTTAACGGGGTGTTAAAGTGCGACTTACTTGGGTCGATGGCTAAATTGGTTAACGTGGTTGTGAAATGGGGTGTTAAATTGCGACTTACTTGGGTCGATGGCTAAATTGGTTAACGTGGTTGTAGGAGGGGGTGTTAAATGAGTGAACACGTACACACGTATGCGAAAGGGCGGCGCTGGTCGAAGGGACGTCGATCATTGTGTTTGTGGATTCGTTGGAATTCATTTCACCGCGACCTTGGACGTCGACGCGCCGTACAAACCAACCGACGAGCGGCAACTGAGCGAGCGAGCGCCGACCTTGAGTATATATACAGCACGACGGCGCATGCACTGTCAGCTGTTGAATGTTCTCGAAGCGCGACGCCACATGCGCGTCCACTGGAGAATCAGGAGAATTGCAGATGTCGAACGCGGTGTGTAGAGGAGGAAGGGTGCACAGATGGTGGAGGAGTGAAGCGCGCGCGGTGTGTAGAGGAGGAAGGGATGCACAGATGGTGGAAGAGTGGGCGACGGCGCGACGGCGCATGCGCGCGCGTCAGCTGTCGAATGTTCGAGAAGCGGTGCGGACGGCGCACTACAAGGCGCGAGTATAAGATGCTCCGCATCTAAAGAAAGCTTTTTTATATATTATGTTTATCGTATACCTTCAAGGTATGAAGATTGCGCTCAAATTCAATGCGCCATACGTTTAGCACCCCCCATAGAGCGTCAAATGTTCACCGAGAACTCGGTCCTCGCCTCCGCAACTATGTTGTAACTCAATTGATGAGGATCATGATAAGCTTAACGAGCGACCGCATAATAATGCGAACTTTTTTCCTGCTCCTGCCGAATTCATTACCACGCCTGCACAGTTAAAACGTCTCACAACGTTTCTTTTACATCTTTCAAGACCAATTTTTCCCATGAAGCCAATCTTGCTTGCAGCCGGTCGATGTCTTACGAAGCCCTTGGTCGAAAGCTTCCTTTTAACCTCTCCGCACGCGAAATATTCTACTCTCAGACGGCGCCAGCGCATTCCGAAAAAAAAAACGTAGTTTCCCCAGATTTTCCGCGCCTTCGAATATAGACCAGTCAAGCTAACTCTCAATTCTTCAATATAATTTTAGCAACGTTACACAACATCGACATTTGGCGAGCAACCACTTGAGGAAAAATGTAGGGGTGCACCCGGAATGATTAAATGGTGGTTGGGGGGGGGGGGAGGGGTCCACTGCAAAATCTTTAGTTTACTACCTCAGGCCTCAGGCATCATTGTTTCATGCGTACGGCCGCAGGCTTTTGACTGTAGTGGTGACTGAGGACCCTTGACGCTGCATTATCATCATCATAATCATCATCATCATCATCCTACTACACCCGTATACTGCTGGGCAAAGGCCTCTCCCATGTTCCTCCAATCAACCCTGTCTTGTGCTAACTGCAGCCGCGTTATAGACGCAACTTTCTTAACATCCTCTGACCACGTAACTTCCAGTCCCTCCCTCGCACGTTTGCCTTCTCTGCGATTCATTGATTGATCGATCGATTGATTGATTGATTGATTGATTGATTGATTGATTGATTGATTGATTGATTGATTGATTGATTGATTGATTGATTGATTGATTGATGTGTGGGATTTAACGTCCCGAAACCACCATTATAGAGACGCCGTAGTGGAGGGCTCCATAAATTTCGACCACCTGGTGTTCTTTAACGTGCGCCCAAATCTGAGAACACGGGCCTACATCATTCCAGTCCCTCCCTCACGCGTTTGCCTTCTCTGCGATTGATTGATTGATTGATTGATTGATTGATTGATTGATTGATTGATTGATTGATTGATTGATTGATTGATGTGTGGGATTTAACGTCCCGAAACCACCATTATAGAGACGCCGTAGTGGAGGGCTCCATAAATTTCGACCACCTGGTGTTCTTTAACGTGCGCCCAAGTCTGAGAACACGGGCCTACATCATTTTCGCCTCGATCGAAAATGCAGCCGCTGCAGCCGGGATTCGATCCCGCGATCTGCGGCTCAGCAGCCGAGTACCTATAGCCACTATAGATCACCGCGGCGGGGCTGCCTTCTCTGGGAATCCACTCAGTTACCTTTAATGACCTGCGGTTGTCCTGCTTACGCGCCACTTGCCCCGCCGATGTCCATTTCTTCTTGATTTCAACTATGATGTCCTCAACCTCTGCTTGTTCCCTGACACACTCTGCTCTCTTCTTGTCTCTTAACGTTCCACTATTATTTTCCTTTCCGTTGCTAGCTGCGTCGTCCCCGATTCCACTTGAACCCTCTTTGTTTTTGTTTGGAGCAGAAACCTGAAGGCTTAAAGAGGGGCTCTGTATACCTTCAGGTTTCTGCTCCATATATGTAAGTACCGGTAAGATGCATGAATACCGGTAATACCGGTAAGATCCATGAACTTCTTCAAATTTTTTCCGGGACTATGAAGTAGGACACTTTTTTTCCTCACCATCATCATTTTCCGAACAAAGCTACTGCTTCTTTACGCACTATATGTTACACTTACACACACACAGTATTGAAGGTGGGACGTACTATAAGAAGGCACTTACATTGAAACAGATTCATAACGCAGTGATCGCGACCTTCAAATTACTAGGACATGCCTCATGTGGGTGGCACTTCGTTGTGAATACAGGCCGCCCATTGTGGCACTCGCAACGTATAGCCGGGGCGCAAAGCATAGAGTTTCTCAAAATTAACTAGAGGGCACTCTGGCGCTGCGATCGTTCAGCGACCATGGGAATGATGGGTAGTACACACATTTGCCTAGTCTTCGTACTTGCGGGCGGCGAATCGTACTTGCGGCTTCGTTTATTGGTGTAATTCGGTTTTGTTTTGAAAGAAAGATTGAACCCTTTTGAACTTCGTAAGCCAATTTGGAAAGTAAGTCTAAAAAATAAGGTGGTGAAGCGCAACCGCTGAACATTTGCTAATAGTTGTTTCGTAAGAAAGCAGCTCCAAGCCACACGAACACACACGAAGCCAAAAGCAGGCCAGAAGTACTAATATTAGACAAATGTGTGTACTACCCATCATTCCCATGCTCGCTGAAGCGCCGTGCGTTGCAGCTCCCATAGACACTAGCGCCAGAGTTCCCTCTAGTAAGTATTGTGGGAAACTCTATGGCGCAAAGGCTTCCTTCACCATACAGCTTATTTCGCTGTTGGGTCTGTCGTTCTAAACCCGTGCGAGTGAATTTCCGAAAGGCAGCTCCAGTAATTCAACGAAATAGCGAAGGCCGTGACGTTGGAATTCATGCGAGCCCACTGCGAGGCTTCCCGAAACCTGCCCACGTCACTTGCTTCTATAATAAAACAAGCACGCAGCGCTCATTCGTTGCATATACACGCGCAGGTAAACGAGTATTCGTACGCACGGGTCGATTTATCGCACGATGTACAGCCGTAACTCTTGCACTGTGCAGTAAGTACCCTTCGTCATTTTTCTTTCTTTCTCTCTTTCTTTTTCTTTCTTTCTTTTCTCTTTCTCTCTTTCTTTTTTCTTTCTTTCTTTCTTTCTTTCTTTAATTCTTCGCAAAGCTATGCGCATAACTAAAGCTCGAAGTCAATGTTTTCGCGGCTATAACGTGATCTTCTCAACCTTGGGAACGGCCTTGGGCGCTAGCGCGTTCGTTTCCTTGAACGTGACCGGCCTATACAGGCGCGATTGCTGTACATTAAGAGAGAAATGCCGACAGAAAAAAAAAAGTAACGGCAAAATACCAAGGAGTGATACAGCTGTAAATCGTCAAATGCAAATGGCAGCATCGTCTACTGACTATAACCACGCATTTCGTATGCTAGAAAGTTTAACCGTTTTTTTTCTCAGACGACTGCATTGGATATTTAACTTTCAAAGGTTTTAAGCTGCAAATCCCCGCGTTGTGTCTATATGAGAAGCGCCCTATAGTGAGCGATCAACTGCGGTTTAATATTGCGGTGTTCTTCAACGGGCACATCTAAACGTAAGTGGAATGACGTTCGTTCCCCCCTTCGATCCCATCGGATCATACGGCCGCTACGAGTGCGGAAGTCGAACCCACGACCTCAGGCTTGGCATGCCCACCACGAGGGCTACTCGGACGCCATGGCGTGAATGTTTTTGGAATGATTATGAACAAGCATCGGAGCTCTCCATTTAGGGGGGTGGCAAATTTTTCACCATATCCCCCCGTTGTTCTTGACCCCCTCCCATCGAAGACTTTACTATGAGAGCGATGTGCAAAGACGAGGTATTTTAGGGGGGTGGGGGGGCAGCCACCCCTTTCTCCCACCACCCTTCCCTTTGCTCACGATTATGATCACAGACAACTGCGAGTGAACGGGTAAAGGCATGACACATGTAATGGTGATGCATGCCATTCGTGGATTAGCTAACAGTTTTTTATACAATTCTTTTGAAGCTCGACCATTATATATTATTATTTTAGCCGTGAGTACCTTACAACATAGAAAAAGCTGCGTACATTATTTTTCGTTAAAGCTCGAAGCTATAAAAGGAAGGCTTCGTCCCACCTCGCCGCGTTTTCCATAAAATACGACGTGATGTAAGCACGAATCCCACTTCGTTGGGGCTTTTCACATTCCGTTCACGAACGCATTTCATGTGCGCGATCCGGGACTTTCCTCGAAAGCGCGCTCAGTGGTAGGCGTATTATAACGCGCGGCCCCCTCTGAGGTGTTTCTGAAACCTTCGAGAAAAGCGAGTGTTTTCAACCGACACGTGTAAAAAAAACAGAAATAAAAATAAAAAATCGCGAGAAAGAGAGTTTTAAGTTATCGGAAAGAAGATATCATGAGCGATGTTCTTTCTTGTTTGTTTGTTTTTTCCTCACACCTAATTCTGTTGTTTAAAGCAGTATAGCCATTTGTTACACATGTGAAGGCAACAACATTGAATCACGTAAGGTATCATCCTATGATGACTGTGCCACGGTAATCACGCAATGGTCTTAGTTAGGTAACAGAGAGCTGCAGAACTAAAAATATATCGCGAATAGACAGAACAGCGTACACAGAGGAACTTCCAACCATTGAGCGGAGTTGAGAGGGACCAAGAAAGGAGAAGACAGCAAGAGACTTTTCAATCATTGAATCCTGGGGCGTTTCAGCCATAGCGGCACAGCGTGACGAGGCACACTTGATATTGGACATATTAGGCTGCTGATACTAGGCTGCTGACTTGAAGGTCGTGGGTTCGATTCCGGTCGCGGCGGTCGCATTTCGATGCAGGCGAAAAGGTAGAGGCCCGTTCGTGGTGCGATGTCGGTTCACGTTAAACGGCATCACGTGGTCATAATTTCTGGTGTCCTCCACAACGGCATCTCTCATATTCATAACTCGGTTTTGGTGCCTTCTCATTACGAACTACGTATATCTGAAACTTTTATGTCCTTTCGTTCTACGATATGACCAGTGATTCGCATAATACCTAATGGCGTCGTAGCATATGACGTATAACTAGGCATTAATGCTGCTCTTTGCAATCTGAATAGGCTACAAATTGACCTATTAAGGCACCGTGTTCGTCTGCACTATCAAAAAGAAAGCAAGCATGACCCCCCCCCCCCCCCCCATCTTTCCCCAAGACATAAATATTCTTTAGAGGGTGAGGACAGGGGGAAGAGCCGAACTGTTCTCTATGTATGCACGTGCGAGCCTCTACCTGCAACAATGAGAAACTTGGGGAAAATCGGAACCCCCTCCTCCCTTCAGCTACGACAATGCATTCCACATCCTCACGTCTTCTCTCTGGCCTTCACCCTGCGAAAGTAGTTCTCTCTGATGTCCATCAAGGTTTGCGATGGATCGAATGACAGGAAAGTGGAGAGGGGAGGGGGGACACGATGAGATGGATATGGCTGGCTCGTTGGCTCGCTTGTCCGTGGCCACGAAGGCTTAACGCAACGCTGTTCGAACCTTCGCCAGTATACCTATACTCCACCGAAGCTTCGCACGCCCTAAAGCACACACGCGCACAAATGCAGGCTATGGATCGCCTATAGTTCACGAAACGACTTTCAAACGTTCACGCCCCACGGGGGCGCATGCACACGCACTCGCGCGTAGAGTGATGCACTCGCGTCGTAAATTAGAACGCGTTCGAGGCAAGGCAGTACAGCGGAGCGTTATAATATAAGGGGGCGTTTGTGCAGGCCCGATGGGCGAGCGAAAGCAACGTCGAAATTAGGTCGCGTGAGCACGCAATCGTCGCCCTTCATCGATGGCAGGCCTTTTCGTTTACTTTATCGAAGAGGCGACCAAGGGGGGTATACGCGAATCCTGCCGTCGGGAGAGTGTGATGATGCGGCGGCGTTCTTGGACGACGGCGCCAAGCGAAGCAGCGCGTCCTTGCCCTACTTCCAAAGCGAGCCGCTCCTAAATTCAAGCCTCCTAACGCGCTCTCTTCGGTCTCACCACAACAGCTATGTGGTGTTACCCGAGTATATGCATATATTCCGAGAGCGGGGCAGCCGGCTCCATGCGCTGACGTTATAAGGCGTTCGTATGTGGGCCAAGTGCACCGACGTTCGTCGAACGGATGGACTGATAAGGTTTGTGGGTGCGTATGCGAGTGTGCGTGATCGTTAAAAAAACATTTGCTCTTTGTCCTTCCCCGAAAGGGACAGTCGGTCAAACGGGACACAAGAGAGACCCATGATTGATTGATATGCGGGGTTTAACGTCCCAAAACCACGATATGATTACGAGAGACGCCGTAGTGGAGGGCTCCGGAAATTTCGACCACCTGGGGTTCTTTAACGTGCACCCAAATCTGAGCACACAGGCCTACAACATTTCCGCCTCCATCGGAAATGCAGCCGCCGCAGCCGGGATTTGATCCCGCTACCTGTGGGTCAGCAGCCGAGTACCTTAGCCACTAGACCACCGCAGCGGGTCCCAGGAGCGCCTGGTTTAGACTAGGGCTTGTTCAGGAGTACGAACCCTCAGCCCGTTGTTCCGATATGTTAGGACTTGAGCGTCGCGTTAAAAAAACTGTGGGAGTTACATCGCGTTAGTGTGTTCCTTTTTTTTTCTTCGTTGTTAATTGCTTTGCTCTCCTCTCTTTCCATTATTCCCTTACGCACCACGGGACATTGTATACCACGGGGCCACGAATTACAGTTGCGAAAGGCAACGAGAACTCTGATGCATTTGCTGTAGGCCACGTAACCAGCTGAACTAATTGTCTGTAACGTCGAGCACAGAACACTTACCGCATCTGTGGCGAAACGAGTGG
Source organism: Rhipicephalus microplus (assembly GCF_013339725.1). NCBI lineage: Eukaryota > Metazoa > Arthropoda > Arachnida > Ixodida > Ixodidae > Rhipicephalus > Rhipicephalus microplus. The sequence goes on along the minus strand of NC_051171.1, from coordinate 154,520,868 downwards.
CCTTTTTCTCTCAACGTACACTTTCGTTATCCTTCCCCAGTGCAGGGTAGCCCAACGGAATACCTTAGTTAACCTTCCTGCCTTTCCTTTATCATTCTTTATATATATTAATAGTACAAGGTGACCAGCCTGTACACACACTGACCGCCGCCTCCCTGCATTCCCGTCTTAATTTCAGCCGTCTTCTCTTTCATCAAGCGTTCATATAAGGAACAGATATAGTCAATCAGAATGAACTCGTACAACTCGCTGACGGATTGTCTTACAAGAAACCAGCATCGTGCCGTATTTCTCAAATGGCTTGGTTCGTGCCCACCGCGTTGCGAGCACGTTGTAAACATTAGGCATTGTTTGCACAAGGTCACGGGAATACGATAAGGTTACTTCGTTCGAGAATAAGTCAGTGTTCTCGAGGTTGGACGGCATACGTACACATCCCTCGGCATACGAATCTCGGCTCGATATCGGTACGAGTTGCTTGCTGTTGCGTAATAGTAAGCTTTGACCTCCTCCGGTTAAAGAAGACATTATTACTTTCTTTAAGATTATCACTCGTTCGTTCGTCCGTTATCTTTCGTATTGCCATTTTACATCATCCCACCCATTTCGCCGTCGCATAAGTGCGGCCGAAATGCAGGAGATGTAGCTCTCTCTCAGTGATGCGTCGCGTCGTTAAAGAAAAGAAAGAAAGAAAGAAAGAAAGAAAGAAAGAAAGAAAGAAAGAAGAAAGAAAGAAAGAAAGAAAGAAAGAAAGAAAGAAAGAAAGAAAGAAAGAAAGAAAGAAAGAAAGAAAGTTCTCGGCACCCCGGCGCGATCGACACACGGTGACGAAACGAGAGACTAGAAAGAAAGGTTGGTGAGGGAGCGGCCACCGTTTAATCACTTGGCCAACGCCGAAGCGAAGCGAAAGTGAAACGGCGGCGTGGCAAAATGGGAGGAAAATGAAAATGCGCCATTTGAAGGCAACCTGATGAAGGCAAGGGAAAAGGATAGAGGCCCCGCGCTCACGCTATATAGAACCACACAGACAGGCACCATGCGCTTGCGTTTGGCCACCATTAAGTCTGGAGGACGACAGTCTCTCTTCAACCTCTCTTTCTCTCAAGACACGCGGTGACGGGTCCCGGTGCTCTTCGAAACACGTCGCAAGGCCAAAGCCACTTCACTTCGTGCCAGCACGTCTATCGCAGTGCGGCGACATGCGCCTGCGCTGCGATAGACGCGCCACGGTGGCTCGTTTACACAAGTAAGCAAGAGCAAGAATGGTGAGAAAAGACCCGCGAGAGCTTACGAGGCAGAAAACATAGGATTAAACTAAAGCATCCCTCAAGGACCTTTCTTATTTTTTTTTCGCCTTTTGCGGTATTCTAGAGATTGTTCTTCACACTGGTTTTCCTCGATCGGTGGCGAAGCCGCTTGTCGGCACCTTCCTTGACGGCGGGTCAAGTGCAGGATAGATCACCGACGACGTTTCGGTTGCAGAGAGAGAGAGATGACTCAGCCGACTGGCGTTGCAAGACTTGACGTCGTTCAGAGCCTTTACTGGCTTCCCTCGACGCGTGCACCGAGTGGGGAGAGTTCTGGCGTGAACGCGATGTGTGAGCGAGGCACGACATAAAAAAAAACTCCCAAGCATTTCCCCGAGGGTGAACATGGTTAAGTGCGAATACACGGGTTGATGCTATGAGGGGTATTTATTAATTCGCACTATTATATTTATTAATCACACTATGGTGCCTTTATGGTGTAATGGTTCCTGGGAATCGCAATTTGATCACACGGGGGAGTTTACGGTAACTCACTGGCGAATGCCAACGGATTTTAACTTTACTCCCCCTCACGGCCCGCTCTCGACGGGAGACTGAGAGAGAGGGCGCGCGAGAGAGAGGGGTGCGCGCGCAGCTGCAGCGAGCGAGGAGAGCGGAGGAGCGAGCGAAGGGGGAGAAGGTATAATGCGCGTTACTGACACCGATATCAGCGTCGCGTCCGTGGCTTATTCAGTAGAGCGTCGCGCTGCGGCCCGCCAAGTCCTCTTTCTTTTAAAAATAGAGAGAAGACTGCGGACGCCGCCGACACGGCGGTGGATGGTTTGGGGTCGCTTATACAGTGTATTCACACTTAAAATAAAAAGGCAAGTTCGTGTATGACGCGGTGTGCATAATTGACTCAAGATAGATGTAAACTGCATTGGTTGTACGAACCGACATAACTCGGTCAAAATCACCTTCTTTTTTTTTCTTTAACTTGAGAATTTGCTTGCGGTAGGACTCGCCGAAACAAAACTCAATAGGACTCAACTAGACTCAGATCGGAGAAATCGAGCACAGCTTGTCTCAGACGAATTCCGAAACACAATAGGAATCGGCCTACATTAAAGAAACGCGGCTGGTTAAACTTATTCCAGAACACCATCCAATGGTGTGCCTCACAAACACAGTGAAATCACATATTTTGGTTAATAAAACCAGATAATTTGAGTTCTTTAATGATAAAATAGCTCGCTCACTCAGACTCACAAGTTTCTTCAGTAAAGCTATCAGCCGTTTAAACTAACACGAACGGAATCACCGACTCACTCGCACTAACAAGAGTAACCGATTCTGGTTTCCCTCTGTAATATGTATGTTGCGGCAACCATGCGAAACCGATGGTGAAACAGTGCGCCGTGTCACCAACACAGCGGTGTCGTTGTGAAACAGCTGGTTAACTTGCCGGCGAAACCATGTACTGTGGTGCGTACCGAAGCAAATGGATGCAGGACGTGTGCTTAATGACTTCATGTGTGAAGTCGCGCTGAACAAGCTGAACGCGCTATGGGGTAGCGAACGCCAGCAGGTGGTAGAAGAGAAAGGGGAGAGAGCAACGCACAACCGTTGGAGAGAGGGAAGGAGGGAAGACGTAGTGTGAGTGCGGACGGCGGACGCTTGACACATACCCGCGAGCAAGAGATGCTCCACCTCTAAAAACCTCCCCTGTTGTCTTTGATGACGGGTTTGACGGGCACTTGCCTTCCATAGAATAACGATCCCAATGTTGGGCACTTGGCCTGTGTCTCCGCGTGGTCACTTGGCGTGTGTCACAGGTACACCGTGGTCACAGGTGTCAACTAAATAGGGTACGCATTTTAGTGCCGGTTTCTTCCCTCTACTCATCATCAGATATCTCGTCTGCACCACAGGTGTAAAATGACATCATGCCACGTTCTGGAAGCGCCAGAAAATAAAAGGTGGTGCTAAGGGAAGTGCCGAGAAATACACAACCATACTGTGCGCTTTTTCTATGATTGGCGCCTCTACAACAGCAATACATTTTACTAAGAGAGAGAGAGAGAGAGAGAAATAGAATTGGGAATCTTGCTGATCGACAAACCGCTGACGATTTCAGCAGGCCCGGACGTCAACGCCATCAGAGTCAATCCTTGATTAATGACTCGCCTTTCCCTGGCAATATTTTTCAAAAGACGGCTTCAGCAGGAAAAAGAAAAGAATAAGAAAGAAACGGCGCAGACAGAACGAAGATATCGAGCCTTGCCCAAGCTCGTAAAAAACAGGCGTTCCGCCGGTCGACATCATGTCGCCTCAGCTCGCCGAAAGTATAAATACGTCGTCGAGGAATGTCCACGCAGAGAGCTTATCACCCCATCTTGGCAGCACATAAGTGACTGGCGTGCATTGTAGAGTGAAGAGGAGTAAGCTTCACTGAATGAAGATGTAGGTTAAGTAAATTCCAGAAAAAAAAGTAATCAAGTTTCGATCTATTACTTCTATGTCTATGTCGGTTTATTGTCACCGGTTTATTGACGAACCATGAGCTAATCAACATCAACAGATAAAAAAAAAACCTTAAGAGAAGCGAGAAAGCCGCAGAAATGTGAGCAACATGTCCAAATACCCCCGGTCCCGGAGTACAGAAGTCCACGGTCCCGGACAATCGTAAACAGTCAGTTGAATGTCTAAACAAAAAAGAGAGAGAGAGAGACACGCCAAGCTGTTTAGGCGGTTCGACTTAAGTTAACAGCGCAAGAACAATAAAAATGCGAGTGTCATAAAATAGAGAGAGAGAGAGAGATATCAGTTAATAAGTTCCAGTGGGACACACATACGCACGGACTACTATCTACATGTTCAACAAAGGTTACCAGAGGCATCGCCATGGGTAGATAAGCCAGTTAACAACAAAACAATGTCGGCATTAAAGAAATATAGAATGAAACCACATGTTTGACGAAGTGTAAGAGATGGCGATCAAATTTACACCTCACGCAAGCAAGTAGGTGATATCGAATGTGCAGAATTGCTCTACTGCCACTGACTTGCTATAAAAATAACACCGACGTTAGCGCCCTTTTCTATATTGTTTCTAAAAGAGGTGCTGATTATTGCATAGCTCAGGCTTCTCAAAAAAAAAAACAATGACAGTTCCACAACAGGACCGCACGAAGTGCACTGGATTGTGGGTCCATACGAACTTCGTTGAAAATGATTCTAAGCATTATCATTAATCTGTGTGAGTTAAGTAAGACTTTCAATAATATTCTGAGAACCTGTCATCCCCGTGCACGTCATGCAGCATGCCTAGACATGCACTGTGTACAGCATGCCTAGACATGCAGCATGCCTAGACATGCACTGTCTAGACAATAACTATAGTTGGGACTCTACGCCTCAAAATCACGATATGTTTACGAGGGGCGCTTTAGACTAGGACTCCAGAAATTCCGACCACCTGAGGTTCTCTAATGCGCACCTAAATGTACAGGTACACGCGTGCCTTATAGTCTCTTGCCTCCATCGGAAAGTATCCACCGCGGCAAGTATTCGATCCAGTGACATCCGGGTCAGCAGTGGAACATCATACCATCTAGACTGTGGCGGACTCATCATGTCTATCGATAGGCAGACCTACACGGGCCTAGAGATTTGAATAGACATGATGCCTACCTGTAGCCATGTCGCACACCTGGAAAGTACAGACATGTTCGTTACGATGTTCTGCGTATTCAGAGAATGAAAATAAATTTCTGTGACTGTAGATGGTCGCACTTGCCCGCAAAGAAAACTATTGAAACGTGCTAAGTTGCACTGTTACGATGGGTGGTTTCTGCCACATGCGATATCCTTAACAGCATGCACTTTTCCGGGACAAGATCTCGAAATGTGACCTGAGTTACGAACAACAGGATTGCATACTCGCGTTCAGCTTTGCATAAATGGCCATAGCCCTGCCAGTGTTCTCGCTACATAATAAACTGCATGCATAAGGGTGATTAAACCAGCGTAATCCAGCGAAAGAGACTGCTTCAAAATTTCGTTCAATCTTCTTCGTCGTTGCTGATCATGCTACGGCTCCGTTCGGAACGACCCAACGAGATCTATTCGCTAAGAAGAGCAACGTTCGCATAGATCGGTTTAACGCAGCGCGCGCTTGTGTGTGTTAAAGGCGTATCGTCCGCAACCGGATTACAGTATAAAGTCCGTGATTCCTATCTAATGACAGACGCGCGAGCGGGTTAACTAAACGAGGGCTTCTTCTGGTATAAGAGATTAGTAAGATTGGAGCGTGTACAAATCCGTGTCCACTTGCTCTGTTTACGTCGCAAACGATGAGCTCTTTTTTCGTGCCAAGGTTGAGTGAGGGGCCAAGAGCGAGGATGTAATCAAGCAATGCAGACTTAAATATATAGACAAATCCTTAATTCAATGACTTCGAGGATGAGAGAGAGAGAGAGAGAGAAAAAGGAGAAGGATAAAAAATGGTAGCACCAAAAACTCCGCCAACATATTTGTGGCTCCAAGGTGGTGGCATAGGTATATTTTTGTTTGTTTGTTTTTGTGCAATTTGCATATCGACTGATCTTGCCGCCAATGCTATACGCATGATTCGTCGTTGCTGAGTGACCTTATACGGCCTATACGCAACGGTGATCGTCGTGCGCTGCTGCAAAGTTGATTATATCGGCGGAGGGGAGGGAGGCCCAAGCACTCCGATGTGGACCTCGCATATTCATGAGTCTATATACGTAGATTCTGTTAGTGGATTTCATTTTATTTGTCTGCGGATACTGGCGCACGTTGTCGAGTATACCAGTATAAGGGAGGTATTGGAACATAAGCTGTTCGACGACTATCCGGGGGAAAGAAAAATCTTAAGGTATGCTAATCTCGCCCACGTTGGTTTATAAGGACTGAAGTCAAGGACGTATAGGGTTTAACAAGCCGCGTATTTACCGAATGTACGATCAAACTCGCTGGCTGCTAGCTGTGGTCGCATTATAATGCTTCTTTTTGAATACAATGGCTTTCAAGTGGAAGTTTGTTGACCTGCGCGGCAGTGCGTTTGAAAGTAGTTCCCAACTGTGAGAACTATAGGTTTGCGCCTTTAGGGGTGGGGTGTGGGGTGGGGATAGTAATAAGATAGTCGATGTATAGCACGCCAACGCGCCAAAACTTCAGAAGCCCGCCAACACTTTATTTTTATCTTGTACCTACTTCAAACCCTACTTTACTTTGCCCAGAAGTAGTGGGGATGAGGTTGGGGGGGGGGGGGGGTAGGACTATGGTTTAACTCTTCCTCCCCGTGTTTTTTTTTTTTTTAGTGGAGAACCCCGTGCACGCTTAAGTCTGTGAGCATTTCCAACTGGAGTCATGGTATACAAACGATGTTTCATACTAGAAAGTAGCTTATCTATTCGTAAGCCCAAGAAGCTAAGCCATGACTGGATTGGGTGTGAAAAAGGGTATAATGTATAAGCGCTTGTTACAGAAAGCATGAGCGCGCGGTCATGTAAAAAAGAAAAAAAACGCCCTGTATGCTATTTCCGGCATGCAATGCACACTATCCTTATTTTTTACTAAATTGGTTTTGGAACGACACGTCGCAGTTCTTGCTACACGACTTTTTGTGGCTGCATGAGTGGTGACTACATGTCCAAGCCACGTACGCGCGTCTAATGACAAACAATGCGTGATAACGTCTTCGTGCAGGCGCCCCGCCGCGGTGGTCTAGTGGCTAAGGTACTCGGCTGCTGACCCGCAGGGCGCGGGTTCGAATCCCGGCTGCGGCGGCTGCATTTCCGATGGAGGCGGAAATGTTGTAGGCCCGTGTGCTCAGATTTGGGTGCACGTTAAAGAACCCCAGGTGGTCTAAATTTCCGGAGCCCTCCACTACGGCGTCTCTCATAATCATATAGTGGTTTTGGGACGTTAAACCCCACATATCTATCTATCTTCGTGCAGGCTTCGTGTTCAATGCTTCAGAGGGCGTCGGCGTAACCAGTGACATCGGGTGACTGCATTTTGCCACTTTCAGGTTGCAGAGTTGCATATCTCTCTTCGAAACGGTGCTAGCAACCATGCGTCGAAGAGAAGTTCACGCTTGAGCCAATTCTTGTATTTCTCGACGCCGTTGCTGCATTAAACTGGTTTGACAGTAGTCATCGGCAGTCAAGGTAACCACCGGGTCTTCGACGACATGGTATAAGCGTGATGCCTGCCGAAACGAGGTGAGGTTTCGCTGCATAGCTGTGGTTACCAGCCAGACCTACGTGCAACTCTGCTGCCTAAAGGCAGCATATGCAGTAAATCTTCAGAGACAGACATCTCCAAAAAAATCACATGTAATCAAAAAATTAATAATAAAGTAAGTACTCGTGACTGGAACTACCTTGTACGTCAGAAATTTGGAGTATGCTTGAGCTTCGCCTTCAACAGCAGAAGGTGACAGTATAATCAGCCTCATGCGGATCGCCTTCTCAATTGTTAGCCTTGCACAGGTTTTCGGCCCATGCCTCAACAGTGCCGAAAAAAAAACGAACATATTATGTAGAACGCCTACATCAAGAACAGTTGCGCGGTGCCCACTGCTACGCCATAATTTTTAGCTCACATTGTTAGAGCTTTTGTTGGTGATGACAGTTAATTATGTCTGAGCGCTTTTAAATGAACCTTCCATTGAAACGGACAGTCGTCGCGAAATTGTCATATTTTGAAGCCTGGCGCGACCCTACCCTTACAAGTGTGGCAGCTTGGGCTAGTTGGTATGGCATGACGATAGTTATAGCGCAAGAACAAAACGACGACACAGAGACAAGAAGGACACGTGTCCTTTCGTGTCCTTCTTGTCTCTGTGTCGTCGTTTTGTTCTCGCGCTATCACTATCGTCCTACCCTTACATGCGTTAGGAAGCCTCCTCTCGCTGCATCACATTCAGGTAGGGTTTATCATTTTTTTTTCGTATCTGTTTCAAGCAATGTCGGGGCTGTGTGGTCAACACCTGCTTACCACACACAAGGCCTGTATTTGATTCTCTCTCCAGTCTAAGATTTCTATAATTTATTTTACTTTCATTTCTCGACGGACTACGCCAATATTTCGCTCACTACCAAGGATGCGGACACCGACGTCGACGCCGGAATTTCAGGGGTACAAGCTTTTTAACGTTATCGCATTACAACCTTAACATCATAGCAACACACTACAGCAACGCCAGTGCCATTACAGACTACAAATGCGATGCAGCTACGCACACTGTCATCCGACGGAACAAATACAGCGATAGTTCGTTATTCGGGACGGGCGTCATGCGCACGATTTACGAAAAAGGCGAGCTCGACAGCGCCGAGGTGCATAGCATTCATCCAGAAATGTAACCTCCGCTGTCGCCAACAGAGACATATACGAAGTGTCGTGCGCAGCAGATCAACTGCGTAGAAAACCGGGCGGCCGGAAGATGTCTATCACATTGTTGCTCAACGGCGGCGAGGCGGAGAAATCACCATTACCCTCCGAACGAGCGAGGCTGTGTTTTTTTCCATCCCCTATTACAAGCGCCAAACAACTCGCTCGCTTCAGCCGCGCGTATCTGTTTATGGAGTATACGGCTACGTTCGTTTTGTAAAAAGCTACAGGTGGCGCGCGAGCTGCGACACAAACTACGTGTGCGAAACAAACGACACAGACGGTGTTCCCGCGAGAACAGAGCAAGCCTTGCACGTGACAGCTGGACATAAATATTCAAGTGCACAGCTGTCTCGGGAGAGGGAGGTTTTACTCGCGCGCGTTCAGAATACTGTTTACGCCATGTGTGGCTTATCTCACACACGAACCCTAACTCCACCGTCTGTCACGCGAGTGCGCCACGCTCGGTGGATGAAAATAAGGAATACGCTATGCCGACGCATACATTCGAAGTGTTGTCGATGACAAGGAACGCCTAGAAAGTTAAATTTCACACGCAAGCTGGGACATTGTGGTTTGGGCAAAATATAAGGATGTATGTTTAGTCTGCGCGCATCGAGCGGGATACATGCCGAGCCCATGTACGACGGAAACAGCGACAGTGGTTGTATATTCTACTGCTAATAATTCTTCGAATTCTACGTCCAAAAGCACAATACAATTGCAGCCCCCTGGGGCGTCCCAATTTGAACACACCGGTGTCTACAATTTCGCCTTTATCGAAATGCGACTGCCATGGCCTGGATTCGATCCCGCGACCGGTCAACAGTCGAGACCCCCCCCCCCCCCCCCGGTGGGTATTATTATTCACAGCAAACATACCAGTGTGCACTGTCGCACCTAACATGAACAGTAACGACGGGCTCATACGACGGTTACCAACTACATCAGGCAACAGGCATCTACAAACACTATAAGGAGTACAAAAATTGCTAAAGCGTTGTTCAGTTTCCGTCAGCAGACATGCATTTCCTTATGTTTCCCATGCAGTTATCATGGAAACAATAAGCTAGTATCGAAAATTCATGAAGTCTCCAAAAAGAAAATGCAGGTGGTGGCGCGACTGGGAGGTTCCTTCCTCAACTTGGAATGGTGTGACGGATTTGATGTTATAGATTTTGACGGCGTCTACTAGGGCGTATACATAGCTTTGAATCGGTGAATATGAAGCGCATTATGTTATGATTGAGCCACATATACTAAGTTTCAGACTATTTTGTTGAGTCAACGTGGACATAGTTGGCAAAAACAATGAAATTCGTGACGTCACGCCGACGTTCACACGAACATACTTAGGCGCGTTATTCCGTTATTTAGATAGGAAAGTTTGAGCTTACTTATCTATTAAGTAACCCTATAATGGTGAAACTAGCGGAAGCAGTGTTTTCGAAGTACAAATTATCATTGCAAATTATTTTAACGCTTCCATTTACAGTCCAGTTAGGTATAACGGTGATTATAGCTTCACATCGGGCCAATGTTGCTGCCAACATTTTCCAACGTTGGGACAACATTGGTCCATTGTCGGCACGCTGCTTGCGTATACTTTCGATTCTCTACGCTTCTCTTCCTCGCGGAGGACGAAGAGGCGTGCCCAAGGCTTGCGGTGCAACGAAGCAAGCTTGGATCTCGAAGACGACTCTTAAGGTTGCCCGCCGGCGAACGGGGATATAATTAGACTCGCGCCACGTATTCCTCGAATTCCCCGTGCCATGCATCCTATAGCCAGCCCACGCCACGAATGCGGCACGAACGCATCTCGCGTTCCCGGCAGCAACTTTGGAAACGATCACCCACACTCTGCAGCGCGAAACGTTGAAGGAGAAGACACGGCAGCAAGAGCTGCCCCCCGGGATGCCAGTGTGATGGCGCCCGGAATGCTGTCAAGGCAATACAGGGGATTACCTTTCACGGTGGATCATCGCTCTCTGTCTTGCGAGTCCTTCCATACTTGGTAGCGAATATTTTCGGCATCGCCTTGGAACAGCACAGACACCATAGAGGCGCTATGAAGAAGCGTCGCCGTATGTATACACAACCGCTGCTGCTATGTGCTCACATTTAGGTGCACGTCAAAGAACCCCAGGTGGTCGAAATTTGCGGAGCCTTCCACTACGGCGTCTGTCATAATCATATGATGGTTTTGGGACGTTAAACCCCACATATCAATCTTCGACCACTGCTGCTATTTAACATTGTATGTTTTATTGAGGCGATCTAAAGTCATAAATGCCTCATAAAATGCGATAATTGGCCATTGATATAGGCGTCCTAAATGACGGCGTCATCGAGCGATGCACAAAATCACCATATGACGTCACATCGTGACAACTCAGATCGCCAAAACTTTTGACGTCGTTATGACACCATCCCATGACGCCGTTGCTTCTGATCATAGAGACAGTGCAAAATTTGATGAAGTGCAGAAAGCTTGCAATGCCTCCGATCACGGAGGCCATGCAGAGCCACGATATGCGCTGAAAGCTTTCGGTGAAGGACTGAGGAGGATCAGTTCTACGACAAAAAGGAAAAAAAAAACTGGCTTTCTTTGAACCACCTTAGATGAATTCATAAGAGCCCTGTGAGTTCTCCTAGATGAAACAGCCATATCTGCACCTCCGCGCAGCACTTTGTCTGGACATATGCGTTATCGTTAAAGTTCGGACAACGACGACATAGCCACTGTGTACGCTGTAGGCTGTCGGGAAAACCACTCCGCATACAAAGCATTCACTTTCTCCTTAGCACGTGTACAGCGCGTTTTGTCAGCATGCAGCGTTTGTGGGACACAAACATGGAAGAGAACAGATAGAACAACTGATAACAATCTAAGGACCGTTTCACAAGCGATAAAATAGAGCACGATAGGCCTAAAGACCATAAACTAAAATGAAGCATTGAATAAAGAGTTGTATAAGCGATAGGGCGTCAATGCAGTTGTGAAGAGAAGGAAAAAGTGGCGATTGCTCAAATCACGGGATGCGTGAAGATCATGTGTTCAATTAAATGCACATAGTGAAGTGACCATGTGGCGAGAAGCATATAGAGGGTGTCAGGCAGATGATTACACGGGACGATAACATTAAGAAATTTGGAGGTTTTGAGTCAGCTGGCAAAAGACATCGGCCAGTAGCTTCATGTGGGAAAAAGTATAGGCTATAGGCCCTACCGAGATAGACTCTCACTAATCTTCCCAGGCGCATTGTTCATTCTTCACCCGAGCATGTTGAAATCAAAACAAAATATTAAAAAGCAACGAAACAGGACAGGCACTGTCCCACAGGTATTAAACACAAATAGAAAGAAAACGCACGCTGAAAGAACGTCAAAGAAGAATTTTATTAGTTGCAGACCATTGTCTGTAGCAACGTCTAAGTAATTTCTCCTCACCTTAACATTGTCACCAACAGGGGCACAGTCAAATGCTCGCCAGCTTCGTAATAGTTCGTCTCAAAATGTCCCAAAATACTCATTTTGATTTTTGAATCACATAATGGATACTTCGCTTGTTCTTTCTTCATTTTCCCCCTTTTTTCAATAAGGAAAAAAAAGGTGTCGTCTCTGTTGACCTAAGTGGTCGGCATTGCTGACGTGGGTGTTACCACGTCCATATTATCGGACATTTATGCGCTTTTAAATAGTGGTGTTAGCCAGCGCCACTCGAGGCCATGGCGGGGGGCGTGTGCAACAAGTGGCTCCTGAGGCTGGTTGGTGTCAGGGGCGTAGGCGGAAATTCGCTCGGGGTGGGGGGTGGGGGGGGGAAGGGGAGCATTCTTTTGAAATAGCCATTTTTCGCTCTGTATTTCATGGAGAAAAAAGTGGGGGGATCGGGTCACGTGCACGGATGCTACCCCTCGGCTACGCCACTGGTTGGTATTGCATTCTAAAAGGAAAATTCTTTCTTTCTACGCAGAACATTTGGGAAAAGAAGTCGGATAGGTCAGAACGCACTGTTCTACCTAACCTCTTTCCTCAATTGTTCTGCGCTCAAAGAGAGTATTTCCGTTTTAGAAGGTGAATGCGGATCATTTGAAGGTTGTGGGTTCGGTTCCCTTGGGTAGGTCATCATGGTTCCCTTTGTCAACTTTTATTTATCTTATAATTACTTCAGCTAAATTAAAGCTTACAAATAACGTCTATCACGCTTTCTTTGGCTTCACTATGTGTTGGCTTGATAAAGTTGCTTCTATTGATATCAGGTTATTCGATTCATTCCCCTCCTTTGTTTGAATTCTTATCCATCGTTGAAACTGAACGGCTAAGGTCTCGCGCCATGTAGCTCGAGGACACAAGTTCGATTACCGGAAATGATGGTCGTAATTATATGGAGATGAGAAGCAAGGACAGATAATTAATTTAGGTGCATGTTAAGGAAACCCATGGAGTCGGTGACCAAAATTAACATGGAGTCCCTTCGGTGTGTCTCGCGATGATGCAAGTTTGTTCGCATGTAAAAACCCAAATTTTATTCCTTTATTATTTTCCTTACGGTAATTGGATCGCATTTGAATTCCGGTCGTTCCCGCGTTTGTCGCACGAACAGGAGTGCACGAGTGTGCGAATACGTAAGCAAGCAACTCGATTGATTGATTGATATGTAGGGTTTAACGTCCCAAAACCACCATATGATTATGAGAGACGCCGTAGTGGAGGGCTCCGGAAATTTCGACCACCTGGGGTTCTTTAACGTGCACCCAAATCTGAGCACACGGGCCTACAACATTTCCGCCTCCATCGGAAATGCAGCCGCCGCAGCACAGCAAGCAAGCAATTCGATCTCCATACGGAAACTCTTCGTGGTATGTTGTTCTCTCGAGACGAGCTCCCAACAAAACGCGCGTTCACAGTTCGCTGAGTAAAGCGTGCATGCATGCATACATGTTGTACGCGTTGTTTGCGGAAGCGAGCTTCGCTCCAGGAACGCACCGCAGGCCATGTTACTCGGTAAACATGGCGCAACGTTGTGACGACATTGGTGTACGCGTGTAGATGCGGACGAGCACTGCCCTTGCATGACGGGCGGAGGGCCTTCACGTGCGAAGGTGGGGCTTTTCCAGGTATGAGCAAAGCGATCACGATGTGAGAGTGTTATGCGATGAGGCAATATTTCACGAACTCTATATGCCTGCATACATGCAGGATCGATGCTCAAACGAAATGTCAGCAAGACTTGCGAGAGGCCCCCAAACGTCCTTACTTGTCGCTCAGTGCGAAATCGTGACGTCATCGTGACGTCACTAGGACGAGCACTAAGGCCACTTGGGTCTTGCATCAAGAAAATATATGCAGCCAAACCAAGTATGAACACAGAAAACGGAGGCCGCTTTCCTGTCTTCTCTTTTTACTGTGTTCGTTCTTGTTTTGGCTGGATATCTTTTCTTGATGCAATGCACCAACTAGGCTATCAACTAGTCTTATTAGAACTTGGTTCTTGCATCAGGTCGGCAGCACAGCTTATTAAACACAGTATTTGTAAACTTTGGAATATTTACGGACTTTTACGATGCCAAGGATCGGGCTACATTACGTGAAAAAAATAAGACGCAAGGAACCAATAAAAATGATTGAATGGCTGAATAATTGAATCACTGATTGATTGAATAGTTGATTGATTGATTAAAAACCATTCTTACCGATGGACGAGGCGTTGTATACCACGGGGCTGAAAAACGAACAGAAAAGTGTAATACATTTCTCTTCAATAATTATTTGATTGAACTTTATTATGAAAAAAAAAACACGAATTCAAACTTCGCAAGTTTGAGCCCGACAACACACAGGGTAGTTCATTGGATATTGGTAACAACCACCCATGTAACTATAATCACTCTGGGCAGCAAAAGATTGGACCGTAACAACACAACAGACACGAAGAGAAAAGTTATCACTGGCGAGGCTCACTAATACACAAAAAGCGACGAAGAAAACGATTATGCCCACACGTTATTCGGCAAGCGTTGATATCAAAGAGGTGTAAAATTTTCTTTTAAGGACCCATTGGTTTAATGCACATGTGCTCGAGTATGTAGCGAACACGCGTGGCGCCCACCTCATGCCTGAATGCAACATCAAATGAAGTCATAAGTTTTCAGATTGGAAGGAGTGCTTTAAGGAAAAGCAGCTTGGGAAATTCAATCTCCCCCTTCCGCTCCAATGAAAATCGTCTGCGCCGCCTCCCGAAGAACAACAGCTGTGTGTTTAGAAAAAGTTGATTGATTGATTTGTGGGGTTTAACGTCCCAAAACCACCATATGATTATGAGAGACGCCGTAGTGGAGGGCTCCGGAAATTTCGACCACCTGGGGTTCTTTAACGTGCACCCAAATCTGAGTACACGGGCCTACAACATTTCCGCCTCCATCGGAAATGCAGCCGCCACAGCCGGGATTTGATCCCGTGACCTGCGGGTCAGCAGCCGAGTACCTTAGCCACTAGACCACCGTGGCGGGGCGTTTAGAAAAAGTGGTAAATAATTTAGAGTACTAGGTACTCCACTATGGGAGAGCTTATAGCCGTCCCGTGGGCCTCACACTTGATTAGGAAATCTCAGCGAAAATTTCCTAGGGGTAAATTCCTAGCATTGACAAAGCGGCTGGCACAGATGTGCTCACTATTCACACTCGGTGACGCGCACACGCTGATAGAGCCAACTTTGTGCTGTATGGCACGGGTGCGAGAGATCGCAACTTGTTAGGATCACATCATCAACCTCAGCTGCTAGGGAAAACCGAGCGAGTTGCACAGGTGCTGCGACTTCTGTGTCCAAGTGTAAAAAAGAACGCGATCGTATAGTTCACCAATCGTGCACTTATAGTCGGCGTTTCTTTCGTGCTTACTCTGCACATTATTTGGGTGCACGGTCGAAATTTGCGGAGCCCTGCACTGCAGCGTCTCTCATAATCATATGGTGGTCTTGGGACGTTCAACTACACATATCAATTATTACTCAGCACATTCTTGCAGAATTACTGTATGATATTCGATCTCGAAGTTTAAGCTGACATTCTGTAGTTGCTTCCTAAATGATTATTCAAGCATACTCGCGAATGCCAGTGACGTCAGCGATGCATTAAGCAGAAATTAATATCAATGCACATTGCAAGGCATCTGTTTGTTCCGCCCTCTCCCCTAAGTAACGCAAACGGCGTTTATTCACGCCAATGGTGTAAGTACTGCACTGCATCAGGTATATGTATAGACACAAAATGGCGAGTCACATGACTCATCAAGAAATCAATTAATTTCATCATTTTACTAAGAGGGACATTGACCAGGAGGCTAGCCGTATTGCTGCAGGTTTTGCCTTTTTTTCATCTCCCTAATTTCCTGGAATAAGAGTCACTGACGGATCTTTGCCGAAACCATGACATTTTGCATTGTCACGTTTGACTTTACAATTTCGTGGTGTCGCTTGCCATCCTTGTTCTTACAGCTTTATTTTACTTTACTTTCTGTTGAGTCTCAATTGTTTTAGTTCATTATGCGCTCTAAAAGAGGCGTTTGAACCTTTATGAAGGTGACGTCTTGAAAGGTATTGTTTGAACTGGTAAACATAACCGCGGCTGTCAAATTTAATGGCTGCTGCACAGTTTCCTCCATTGTTATCGTTAAACGTTCTTCTATTTCCTTAACTAAGGGCAGCAAACAAAGTCGTTATCTTCCGGATACTTTTTCTCTGGCATCTAACATACCAAAGTGGACGATTGGGCCAGTTGGTGACACATGATCTAAGTGCACTACCCGGTAGAAAACATGAACGGGAAAAGGACAAGGACAAGCGCAGCTTCCGTGTTTTTTACCGCGTAGTACACTTAGATAATCTAACATACCATTCACACATCTACCTCGTCGCTATGCGTCTGTGAAGTCAAAGAAGTCTGCGTGCCGTCTTCGACGCGTCGTACACGCGTTCTGCGATGCATGAATGAAGGGAGCGCGTTTGTGCTCGTGCATGTTTATCTCTGGCGCTGTGCGTGCGTAAATGTGAAAACTTCCCCAAAAAAATTTTACGTGATAGAGTTGAAGATCTCATTTCGCAGAAATTCTGGTCTTGGCGTCGGCATGGACGTCATTCGTTGTGGGCGAAAAATGATCATATTATCTAAGACCTAAAAATCGAGAACGATGCAAATAAAATAAAAATAACATATTTCAGGGTTCGAGTGAAGCTAGAACACATGCCGTTTACGTGGGAAGCACGTGTATTACTACGATTGATTGATTGATTTGTGGGCTTTAACGTCCAAAACCACCATATGATTATGAGAGACGCCGTAGTGGAGGGCTCCGAAAATGACCACCTGGGGTTCTTTAACGCACGTGTACAACCACGAAGATCTTACAAATGAGGTTTCCAAGCACTGATACGTGATAGTACTAAGCGGCCTTAAGCATTCTGTGCAGCCACGCCTCTGCTTAGAAACATGGTGAAAAGAACTTACTCTGCATGAAAATGCAGTGAAAATAATTTATTTATTTTTATTTTATAACATACTTCGGACCGGAATTCGGTCCTTGCAGGAAGAGCCCTCACAGTACACTCAAAAAAGAAATACAATACCAAAATATCAGTACAGTGAGTAATGTTCAAGCTTTGCAAACACACTCGTCCTGTATACATGCTTCACAATACAACATGGCGTATTGCAGTAATGATGCATGGTACAAACATACAATATCATCAGGCGTAAGAGCGTGCATTTACCCTAACGATTTCGTGGTTTAAAGCCCGTCACCCATTACAAAAGGCACACACGTTACTTCGCGTATTCCGTTAAGGCTATATATACGTAGAGGGTGCATAGCAAGCACGGAAACATTTCACGCGCACAATTACTCGTGGTTTAAATGATGCTACCCTTTACATAAATTGGAGCCCTATGCGAAAACTTTATTGGTACAAGCCACGTTCAACTTTATCGATTTCATAGTAGTAACTCACAAGTTAATATTCTAAGTAACATCCCACAATAAAAAAGTTATACACTAAGAGGTTGAAGTAGGCACTGTGAAGATTAAGCATACGCACTTAAATAATTGTACTTAATGTGGGCATTTAAAGAAGGCGAAGCTTCAGGATGCCTTAATTTTGTTCTTCCTTTGTCACGATGAGCAGGTTTAAACCTGGTTTAGAATCATGGGCTTCAGGAACAACTTGAAATACGTGGCGGATCATTAGTTTTTCAGCACGCACACTTTCCCGTTTAAGAATTGACTCGCATAGCCTGCATCAATAGTCATTGAGCTTCCTCGGACAGATTTAATGTTGAGACAAACATCACTGCACGAAAAGGTGGAGTGTGCGTTGTTACTGAACGAAAATAACACGAAACAACGTGAGCACTAGCAGTACAGTAAGCATAAATTACATGTAACGATGACGGAATCGCAATCTGCCAGCATTGAGTGAGTGAGTGAGTGAATGAGTGAGTGAGGGAGGGTGTGAGTGCGTGAGGGGGGAGGGAGGGAGGAGCAGGGAGAGAGGGAGTAAGAAAGCTACCAAGGAGGGCAATAAATTAAAATTTTCCCAGCTCTCGCTGCCGGAGTTTCGTATTGTATTTTTTATACACACCAGGTGGCCTGAACGGCTAAGGAGTCCTTAACGACACCTTTTCTCATCGTACCTCCGTGTTGTTAAGCTCGCAGTTTAAGGTGTAAATGACATTTTCTTATAGCCGTAACAATAACTGTTGTAGGACAATACACCTCGAGTGGCGTAAGCTTTCTCACAATTTACAGGGTATACAAAGTGCAGGTTCACACTAGTTCACCCTCCTTTCCTCTACGTTTTTCTCTCTCTCTTTCAAACTGATGCCACCACACGGGGATAGTAGCCAGAATCATTTTCGATGCACATGGATAAATTTGGAGTGGGGATGTCCTATAACCTTGGGACAAACGCTGGAACGCAATACGCGTACTTCAGCGGGGACGTGCGCTCTCCAGGAAAAGCGCTGGAGGGAACGGCGGAGACGATGACAAATGTAAACCCTAGCTTCCACGATAAAAGCAGTTGCTAGTTGCGCAACAGCGCGCAAAGGGGTAAATGTCGCAGGCTTTCACGTCGCCTGCTCCTATGCTTCTATGCTCAAAGCAGAACGCTTCTGCGCTCAGAAGTGGTTCCTGGGCAGCAAGAGGGGAAGTGGGTCTCTTCTCGAATGCGCTGAACAGTGTGTTTCCTCTAAGGAAGAAGAAAAGTGTTTTTTTTTCTTCCTTTAGTGACTCGTGGGCACTGACTTGTCAAATACATAACCCTATTTAAAGATAGACTTAGAAGATATGATTACTATACATCGCTTCGAAATGTTCCGGGAGGCACGACTCTCCAAAAGAGACATGTGCGCTTATCTTAGAAAGAGAACGCATATTCCACGTCAGAACTCTCCAGAAAGAGTACCATATATTCTATCAATTTTCTCTTTTTTTCCTCGAGTGCTCCAAATAGCGCGCATTGCACTTTGTGTGACGAAACGTCTCGTATTACTCTCACATTTCTGCGAGATATAGACCAAACTGCCTGATTCGTGATAACGTTGAGAGTTGCGGAGCCATCGGCAAAGTCTGCCAGGCTTATCTCGCCCTGAGCCGCATCTTCACCGCCACCCCAAACATTCGATCTCTCTCCGGGTTGCCTCCTTGTAATTTGACGACAAATTGAAATGCATGTTCCGCCATACCTCTAAAAAAGGCCTTTCCACAAGTACCCTTACACGACGAACAAGTTTCGTCAAAATTTTCCCAGGCCACTATCCCGTGTATTACTATGGCAGCGTGGCCCAGGGACTTTCGACGTACCCTGTACGTCCAGGAAAAAGGGGCGATTGCGCACTCCACACCGCATCTCTGGGACGTACCCTGTACGTCCAGAAAAAAAGGGGCGATTGCGCACTCCACACCGCATCTCTGGGATGGCGCCGCGTGGCAGATCACCGAAAGAGCCCAGCTCCGATGGCTCTTCCGGGCCACACTGCGCGCTTTCACCCGAGTCCCGTGTCTGAACATACGCCGTTCTTCACATGTCTTCCTTTTCTCGGAGTGCGACACAGCGAGGCGGTTCGTTGTCCAACGTCCGTTGCGTTAGCGTTACGCCGGTGTGAGGTAACGTCCCTTCAACGGTGCTCTTCGCCCCTCTTGGCACGGGGAAGAAAAATAAGCGCAGGGCGGTTGAACGAAGTGTAGAAGGAGATGGCATGCCCGCGTTCACGCACCGCGGGAACGACTTTTTACACGCGTCCGTCGCAGCGCTCCAAGCGAGGACACTCTCGGGTTCCCCGGTCGGACAAGTGCCAGCTCTTTAGTTTCTCGCGAGCAGCAGCAGCAGGAAGGACTCGTGCACCAGTGGCACCAGAGACGGCTTGGGAGTCGGTGCACAGGCGCGCGGTGACGAGCTGAAGACTCCATAGACGTCTTCGAAGCGTGAACGCTACACTAGCATTGGTCCGGCAGGCCCAAAGGGAGCGAGCCTCAGCAGGGTGGGATGCTCGAAGTCACTGCCCGGTGTTTTTTCTTTTTTTTTTTTTTGGCTCGCGCAAAGAGCTCGACCGCGAGCTTGAAGTAACGCGACTGCCTGAGAGGTGCGACAGTTCAGATAGGATTTCTCAGAAAACCTGACTTCGGTGAAGTGGGGAGGAGGAGTGTTAGCAAGCGTGATCACATACAGCATCTCGTGCCATCTAGTGGCACGTAGATTTCTGTGGTGTCATTTGTTCAAACACGGACCGTATACGAGATAGGTCAGCAAGTACTGGTTTGACCTTCGAAACTGAATAAAGTTACCCACACCGTACCATACCATATCGAAAAAAAAGTCGTAGGCGGATAGATAGATAGATAGATAGACAGATAGATAGATAGATAGATAGATAGATAGATAGATAGATAGATAGATAGATAGATAGATAGATAGATAGATAGATAGATAGATAGATAGATAGATAGATAGATAGATAGATAGATAGATAGATAGATAGATAGATAGATAGATAGATAGATAGATAGATAGATAGATAGATAGATAGATAGATAGATAGATAGATAGATAGATAGATAGATAGATAGATAGATAGATAGATAGGCGCAAAGTCACCGAAGTTCGCTTATAAATGCTTCGCATTTAAAAAATCAACTTGCACAAGCGGCGCAAGCCTGGAACCAACAGCAGAGGTATAGCGTTCTACCCATCTTTTTCTAAGTGTTTACTAGTAGAGCAGAGCTTTTGCTAGAGATGCTAAGTTTTTTGCCAGTAGTAGTAAGTTGACTATAGGTTGGCAGTTACGTTACACGCCCACACACATGCGCGCGCGTCCGTGTGCGTGCGTGGATATGTGTGCGTGCTTGCGCATGCATTATTCTTTTCATTTTCTTTATAGGACCAAACGGCTGCGTATGTGATCTCCCGAACACTACTTTGCTAGCTGTTCCGAATGTTTCGCAGCAGAAATATATCTTGACGTAGAATTCACGTGAGCTGATCGAAATGTCACGCTGTTGCCTTGCGAGAGAAGTATTACCAATGATCAATCGTTCCCATTCTCGACGGCCCTGACAGCAACCTTTTACCGGTGTCAACAAGCCACTGTTTATTTAGCTTCCCTTCGTTCCGAAAGATGCTTTTGTATGCTTACATTACATTACTTACTCTGCTAAGACGATTGCTGCCCTCAAAAGAATTGTGTCCTCTTTCTTCAAAGAGACTCTGAGTGCGAGTTGCGCTTTTTTCCCCTTGCAAGTTATTTTTCGAGCCCCTCTCAAGGTCTGTCCTTACCGAATGGACAACGCCAAATTATCCGAATGAAACATCCCGCGAAACTCGCCCTCCACGGAGATGAGTGCTGATTGCTGGAATTGCATACAGCTGTGTACGGTAGCGCTTGATGCGACAACAAGAGATATGCCCGAAAGAAAAAAAAAAAGGCAGTAGTCAGGGGAAACTGGAAGCTCGTGATGAAGAGGAATAAACAGGTCAATAAAACGTGTTGTTCGGCTAGTTGGTTATTCATCATATTGTAAGCCCCGTCGTGGTGGTCTAGTGGCTAAGGTACTCGGCTGCTGACCCGCAGGGCGCGGGTTCGAATCCCGGCTGCGGCGGCTGTATTTCCGATGGAGGCGGAAATGTCGTAGGCCCGTGTGCTCAGATTCGGGTTCACGTTAAAGAACCCCAGGTGGTCTAAATTTCCGGAGCCCTCCGATACGGCGTCTCTCATAATCATATAGTGGTTTTGGGACGTTAAACCCCACATATCAATCAATCAAATCATATTGTACGAATTAAGCACATGTCACGTATGTTACTCGGGTGGATGTGCGAGTGTTTGCAAGAGTCAGGGTTGCGCTAAATTCTAACAATATCAGGGTATCAGGGTAAAAGGGTGTGTGTTGAAACTGGCTCCAGTCCCCGATCCACCACTTCGCCGACAATAAAGCCGTTATAATGAAGGGGTAACGGAAGCGCCGTATCGCTACCACTTACGAATAATAATTTTTTGTATAAATATATGCAGTGTTTTTCCCGTCTTTGATGATGTAGTGGGCGATAATCGCGGATGCTTCACGGTTTAGCGATGAAACCCTTCAGCGCTTCGCCCCATTCATAATCATTCACTCCATGGACATGCTGCGATTTGTTTTTTCTTTTTAGTTTTAAGCGTGAAGCACACCCGAGGCTATACGGAAACCACCTTGACCACATATGTCTAACCTACTTCGTAACGTTATTAGATGTGAACACATTACGAAAAATCTCACAGGGTGCTTTGTGCATTGTCACAAACGACTCCAATTTTCGGAGCAGCCGCGGGCCCCACCTACCAAGGAAGCGCGCTTTTGTGTTGGGGGACGACATCCGGCGACTATAACGACCCAGCGTGGCGCCGGCTCGTCTTCCCAGCACCGGTACCGGAAGGGGCACCGGCGATCTAAACAAGGTAAATTGCTCCCAGATGAGACGGGAACACGTGTACGCCCCTGAGGTGGTTTGAACTGTATCGGAAGAGCAGTTGACGTACAGACAGCAACAAGTGCGGTCGTCGGTGTCGCGAGTCTCGCGTAGGCGGCGAGCACGGAGTGACCCGCGCAACGTATTGAGACGGCTGCAATTCCGGGCACCCTCGTCGTCTACCAAGCCGGCGAGACCTTCAGCGGCACCCGTCAACTCCCCTACGTGCACCAAGGGCTGGTTTGGTCCGTATGGAACTTTTTATTGTGACTTTTTTTGTTAAACCGTAAACTTGTTTTAACCAGCCTTTTTTTTAAATATTTGTAGTGTGCGCTGCGTCGCACGTTTAAATTCTAAAGCGCCACCATGATCATTCTGTAATTAATTTCTAGTGTCTCTCTCCTTTGATTTCCATCTTGTTGTTATTTTATTAATGTTCCGCATATTTGTCTTTAGTCTGTATCTTTTGTAGTGTTTTTTTAGCATATTTTGTTATATAGCTGTTCTTTCCTTTGCGTATCAGTGTTACTCCTCTCTGTTATTTTTCTTAACTCCTGCCTTTGCCAGTGTTCTAATTAAATGCTTGTTTATGTGTAATCGAACTCCGTGTCTGCTCTATGAGTGCGTCGGTCAGGCCCACACATCACCACACGTGCAACCCCGCACGGGTCGACCAACCCGCAAATAAATTCGAAATGTGCCGCTTCGAGGCCTTTCAGGCGTCGCAGGTCGAAGCGTAAAGTGGAAGCCTGCGAGTCTGCCGCACGTCGATGTTGGATCGGCGGGGCCTCACCCGAAGTGTGTGACATGCATTCACCTGAGACGACTCGAACTGGAAAGCCGTCTTCTTCTTCTCAATCGACGTACTGATCCTGCCCTCTCACTCTCCGAAATATTTCTGTCCCTCACGTGGCTTTAGGCTGCCTCCGCGATTGGCCCCTCCTTTGACCAAGCACAGATGTAATGTGCCGACGTCACCATGTGACGTGGCATCACAATGACCTTATAGTTACGTCACGAATTTTGTCGATCTGTCATATCGTGAAGCCGTCGTCAAGTGACGAGTTTTGTTCATCGTCGTCCTCGACGCCAACGGTCAGAAGAAGAAGAAGGTGGAGAGGTCGGCCTTGAAAGCGGGTTTGTGGCCTGCTACTCCACACGGGGGTAAGGGGAAAGGGAAAGAGAGAGGAGTGTATGATAAGGGGTGACTGTAGTATAGCACAATGATTCACTGCACACAATGTCTCATTCGGTGTAGTACACGCACAAAAGTCTCTACATTATCAGAGTCTCTAAAGACGGCAATCTAAACCTGTCTTGCTTAGAAATGCGAGCAGGCCCTTTAAACTGCGTTGAGCGTTATTCACAGGTTCCCAAGCACCCAAAAGTTTCTCATCCGAAAAGGGTCGGCTGTCTAGGTCATCTGCGAAACACTTAAGAGATTGTCTTTAAACTGCATATAAAGGGCGCATACACAGGTTGTGATTAATAGTTTTTGGCGTGTTACACAAGTTGCAGTTAGGATTTTGCTCTTGTCCTATCATGCATAAGTATCGTCGCGTGTATGCAACACCCAGCCGCAGTCTATGTAGTAGCGTTTCTTGGTCTCTCCTTTGTCGGAACGGAAAGTGAAAAACACGACAAGAGTTTTAAGCCTGTAAATGCGATTGTGGCGATAATCCGGATCATTCCATAGTCCTTGCATAGATGTCTTCACACCTTTAGACAGCAAGGCGTTGATGTCGTATCAGAAAAAGTGAATCGATATCATTTCGCCACTACTGTGCGCCATTTTCGCTTCTTCTGCGCCGACGGTCAATTTTCCTGTATGGTAGGCCATCTTAGGTTTTCTCCTCAACATACATAATTACACCGACTGCCGGACGCAGGGCATCCATCCGGTGATCAAAGCGAATTCTATGATAGGTTCAAATTTTATTGGGATGAGTATCTCCCGTACAAGCGAGCTGGTTCGAACGGTTGAAACGTTTTGATTTTTACAAGGCTAACGCTTTTATCGTCGGTCTTGTTTCGTGAATATGCCATCCCTAGGCTGGACAAGAAGGTAAACGCGACGTACATATTCTGTCATAGGGCAGTTAAGCAAAGCTATGCAATCTATCTGTCGACATCTCAGGCACAACAAAAATTGTCGAGAAAAAGCCACTCCATTTTAACTCTTGGACAATCCCTGACGCTGTCCTGCGGGTAAAAGCAGCTGCCGAAGCTCTTTCATTCGGTGTGGCTTGACTGTTCGAGCACGCTGCACTGGCACGCCAGCATAGCTCGGCTTCGAAGGGTTCGAGGAAGCGAAAGGCACCCGGGCAATGGATCGAAGCCAAGAAGGTGCCAAGCGGTGAGGGAGTCATCCGGCTCGAGTGAGTTCGCGGGGGTGCGTTGGCAGTACGAGAAGTGCCCGCATATGCGAAGAAGGATCGAATCGCCGACTAGGGGTCTCCAACCCTCGGTCGAGATAGCGAAAGAGAGAAAGAAGGAGGGGATCTTCTTTCGTCCCCTGGCTTTAGGGCTCGCGCGGCCGCTGTGTTGACTGATGGGAGCGCACAGTAAGTGCGTATAGCGAGCCGAGAACAGTCTCGACACTGTGCCGTCGCCTTCCTGAGATGGGCTGTGGGGCGCTGGAGAAGACAGCATCGGCTCGGGCGGCCGGATCTTTCGAAGATGGCCGAGGCGAAGTACGCGCGGGTGTTTGGGAGATATATGGCCGGCCCTTGCAGGCTCGCCTGTCTGACCCGTGTACATAGGAGCCGCGCCCAGGGAATAGCGAGAGAAACGAAGAGAGTGTCGCTGTGGCCGCTTTGCTCTGGGAGATTTAAAACGGTGGTGGGTGGCACCACCACCGCCGTAGAAGCGAGGAGGGAAAAAAGAAGGAGACTACGAAAAGCGAAGGATTGATGGGAACAAGTGCGGCAGGTCCACTGCCCATTAAAGCTTCTAGAGCGTGGTGTCTTTCGAGTGTTTATGGCTCGGCAGCGAGCCACCTCTTCGGTCCGGAGTGTGAGTGTTCGGCAGTGGCATCGTCGAAGGGCACAAAGGGCTGGAATGGTTCTCGCGTGACGCAAGAATTCTCACTTGCTAAGAGCAAGAACAGCACCTGCCGGAAGCGCTGTTTATAGGGAACGTTAAGACGGATTTCCTTTTCCCGTGGCTTATTGTCGATGCCATAAGTAAACCTGTAGCGCGAAATTAGAACGTCACATGGCGTCATCCACGCGACCGCTTGACATCGCAGCACACGCAACGCGGCATTTTGGAAGTTGCAACTGAACGGATGAACAATAGGTGGGCAACGGAAATGCACGCCAACAAACAACTTGCACAATGCTCCCAGCGGGCTTTTAATACTCCGTCTTGCACATCTCCCCTATATTAGCAAAATTACGCCGCGGAACGCCACGGAGACGTAGCTCCGCCTGTACAGCCGGAACGTGGCGTGACTGTCGCATGCGCTGTAACCGGTTCCTTGACGATTACCGATCGAACTCGTCGCCCACCATTGTGATTGCGATAGCTCTCGTCACGCACCACCGTGAGAAGCGTGACCGGGACGCGAGGTATTACAAGCTGCACAGAGAAACGAAGAAGAGAAAGGATGAATTAAGCCAGCCTCGCACACACGCAAGGAGGCGATCTACTGTGGACGTTTATAGTGCAGGAGTAATGGAGAGGGCGTGGTGTACTCTCCAAGCATGAAAGATTAAAAATAATGAGGTAGGCTACAAGGTACCACTCAAGGAAGTCTAAGTGGCGCTCGAAACAACAGCACAGCGATGACGATGGAAGACGTGTGTGATTTGTCACCTTCAAGATCATAGACGTGCGTACGGTCTTCCATATGGGTGGGGAAAGAGAAATCAAAGTATAAATGCAACGCCCAACCTTTTACCTACCACCTTCAAGAGGCCCTTACTATCAGAGCGTCGTGCAAAGACGACCTAATAGAAGGGCAAGGGCGGTGACCAAGAGGGTGTAGAAGTGAGAATTATATAAGAGAGAGAGAGAGAGATTTGACCACGCTTGGGACCACTAGTGCGACGCTCCCTTATTATTCAATTCGAAGCGGTTTTTTTTGCGTACTGCGAGCACTTTTGGCATCTATCTATCTATCTATCTATCTATCTATCTATCTATCTATCTATCTATCTATCTATCTATCTATCTATCTATCTATCTATCTATCTATCTATCTATCTATCTATCTATCTATCTATCTATCTATCTATCTATCTATCTATGTAACCACTTACATACGTCTGGGTGCTCTCGTGATCTGCCTCTTCACTCGGCGTGAACCAAAATTAGTATGGGAGGGTAAGATGGTTTGACAAATATGACACATTGGTCATTACATGAATAATTTCGCAATCCCATCGCGTACGTCATCAAACACTTCGCGCCAGACAGCGGTACATACCCGAGAGCGGGTATGTCCCACAGGTGATTGACACTTAGTGTCTACCCAGGAAGGGCGAGAAGACACATGAGTAATATTGAGCGTTAAGAAAAAGCTGACATCAGCAGCGTTCACCCGACGAATGCAAAGAATAAATGTAATGGTTCCCGCAGGAATCGAACCACACGCAGCATTCTGCGTGGCAATCAAGCATTCTACCACAGAGACATGCCATGGTCTGGGAAATACTTTTCAAATAGGCCTCACTCTCATGAAACGTCACGTGTGGTTGCAGTGCTGGCTATCCAGTTTTATAAGTATTATACATATACTCCTGTGACACAGTCGTCATGCCGTATTAAATTGAATTGTAGTTAGGTGCCATGCGCTGAAGCTGAACTATGTAGCCGTTTTCGGCTACCATCCTCGCAAGTACCAGCGCTTCATATCAGCTTATCGCTTCTGGTGCTGCTAATACTGATGTACCTGATTGCACAGTTGGGAAAGCGCGAACAGCTGGTTATATAAACATCTGCAACTGTTCAACATATGTCTGCGCGTGCAACATTTCTATATATAATATATATATATATATATATATATATATATATATATATATATATATATATATATATATATATATATATATATATATATATATATATAATATAATATATATATATATATATATATATTATAAGCGACCCCGGGATTCTTAACCTACTTTTGAATCTAGACACGAAGAAAGCCAGTGGCCCCGATGATATTGCAAATGAATTTCTTTTTCGATACGCAGAACCGTGTAGTAAATACCTCGGCATAATTTATCGCAAATCAATAGAAACAGCAAAACTGCCATCAGAATGGAAAGTAGCAAAGGTGATACCCATACACAAAACCGGAGATACTGCTGTTCCTTCCAATTTTAGACCTATATCCCTCACCAGTACGTCATGTAAGATACTAGAGCATATAATCGCTAAGCATTTAACTATTTTTCTAGAAAACAACAATCTCCTGTCCCCCCATCAACATGGCTTCCGGAAAGGTTTATCAACAATCACGCAGCTTACCGAGGTTGTCCACGACCTTGCACTCAGTATAAACAACCGTGGCCAAACTGACGTAATTCTACTTGATTTAGCAAAAGCGTTCGATCGAGTGTGTCATACTAAACTGATTTCGAAATTGCAGAACATTATTGGGGAGGGGGAAATTACGAACTGGGTAAGAGACTTTCTTATAAACCGGTCACAGTTCGTGGTTTTCGAAGGAGTATCGTCGTGGACAGCCCCAGTTAAGTCAGGTGTTCCCCAAGGCTCCGTCCTAGGGCCATTATTATTTCTAATTTACATAAATGACATCACTGATAACATAGACTGCAAAATTAAACTTTCGCAGACGACTGCATTATTTATAGAGCAATTAACAGTTCGGATGATCATTTATCTTTAAATAATTCATTGAGTAAGATTGCTCACTGGTGTGAGCAGTGGCAAATGTTAATTAACCTAACAAAACAGTTTGCATGACGGTAACCAGGAAAAAGAACCCTCCGACTTTACCTATACAATTAACGGCGTACCTTTACAAAGAGTTACGCAGCAGAAGTATCTTGGCGTCACCTTGACTTCCGAATTGAGATGGGATGCGCACATTAACAATGTTACAGCATCGGCTTTGCGTAAACTGTTTTTTCTACGAAGGCGTTTACCCTTCGCCGCCGACAGATACTAGGCTCCTAACTTACACCACATTCGTGCGACCAATCTTGGAGTACGCTAACACTGTGTGGTTCCCGCAAGGTGTTACTAATATAGCAAAAGTTGAACGGGTTCAAAGGAAGGCCATTAGGTTTATACATAATAAGTACAAACGCACCGACTCACCCACACACCTTTTAGAAACCTCCGGTCTACCCACTCTTGCAACAAGAGCAAAAATCGCGCGTCTCAAATTTTACACCACATTCTGCATAACCACAGCCGGATCGATGCATCCAGGTACATATCTTTGGCAGAATCACGAACACTACGACATAACATGCATACACTATCAAAGAATACTCTTCAACAACGACTGTTTCAAGCAATCCTTTTTCCCCCTGTCAATCAGCGAATGGAATAGGTTAGATCCCTCCATTACTAACGTAACATCACTGGCAGAATTCACTTCAAAAATTGAGAGTATACTTTGAGACAACGGCTTTCTTCAACCATGACCTCAATATTGTTTTCCAGTAGTATTTATTTGGATGTATAAGTTTACACAATGCCTTCTCTGTATAAAACTGTATTGATTTTTTTTTTGCAGCAAAGATTTAGTTTGCTGCTTCCGAAGTGTGAATATTTGGAGTGCATAAATACCTATGTCTAATGTTTCTATGTAACTAGGATTATTATTACTAATTTTAAAATAACTACAGTTCTGTATGCCGCCTGTAAGAAAGTACTTAGCATTCATTGTATTTTGATACTCATGCCCTCCTGCTTTGGTCTCGTAAGAGACTGGCAGTATTGTAAATAAATAAATAAATAAATATATATATATATATATATATATATATATATATATATATATATATATATATATATATATATATATATATATATATATATATATATATATATATATATAGCATCATTTCATCGCCCCGCCGCGGTGGTCTAGTGGCTAAGGTACTCGGCTGCTGACCCGCAGGTCGCGGGTTCGATTCCCGGCTGCGGCGGCTGCATTTCCGATGGAGGCGGAAATGTTGTAGGCCCGTGTGCTCAGATTTGGGCGCACGTTAAAGAACCCCAGGTGGTCGAAATTTCCGGAACCCTCCACTACGGCGTCTCTCATAATCATATGGTGGTTTTGGGACGTGCAGGATTTTTCCCCTTATTTTCTCGTACTTTTGAACGATGTTCCGATTACTGTACGGCTATTAGTCCCCGCATCTCTCTTCTGTCGGTCTTCGGTGTTTCATACAGTGCCTGTTGTGACATGATGAACGGCAGCTTGCTCCCTTTACACCCAGAAGTAATGTGTACCTCCTCCTCCTCCTTGGTGTGCTGTTCGTGCACGAATGCCGCGCTTTCGAGCGCGGTCTGACTCGTGTTCGCAACAGTCCTGCAGGCACCATGAATACGCCCAAGTATCTGTCACTGGAAATGTCGCGTTCGGAGATAACGACCGGGGATGGTAAAACTCCTCGCCCGAGTGAGAGATGCCTCTGGAACTTGCACGTCGCGGCGTGCCCCACTCAATTTGCAGGCAGTGACGTGCACACTCGCCTCTCTGGCGACCATGTGCTCACAGCAGACTCATTACACGCGCCAGCAGCGAGCGACTTCAAGGAGGTGAGGCGAGAGCACCAGGCCGACCAGAGAAGGCATGCACGCAGCAGACGCAGAGCACGTTCTTCCCTCCGCGTGCGAGCACCTCGGCGGGGGAGCAGCGTGCAGTGGGGGGGGGGGGGGGCGAGGTGAAGACCGTGTAAATAATAGCTCGCTCCGGCTGCGAAGAAGACTGAGGGTTGTGCGGGCCGAGAGAAGAAAACGGCTGTCATGGAGAAAGCGTGGCGAGACTCGACTCCGCGCGCACTCATCTGGAGGTCTTTCCGAGACAGAAGGGGCCAGGAGGAATGGCGCACTTGGACTCGCCGACCCGAAGACGAAGCATCGTCATGGGAGTTTGTACGCCGAGCCGCGAAAGTGGACGTGCTGCTGAAGGCGACGCAGCTGGGCATGCGACGTCCTCACTTGCAGAAAAGAGCTCCAACAGAGCAATTTGAAACACCAGAGAATCGCTTAGGCCTAATTGGACCACGTTACGGTGTAGATGGCTATTACACGAACCCCAGCGTTAGGGAAGAAGAGAGAGCCGGCAGAGGCCTGTGTATACCACATCACGCTTTCAGTATAACTGCAATGGGCGGTCGCTCGCTATCACCATGTCGTGTCACTGCAAACTTGGCTGCTATAGTAATGTTAGTCCTTAGATAAGCGTCTGAGTCAAAACTACGCCGATAGGACACGAACTGTAGATGCTCAAAACAAAAGGAACGATGGATTTCGAAGCCCCAAAATTTCGCGTTCTAACGGGTTGTACTGCCACATCCTGGCAGCTATGCGTTATCTGTAGGCTTGCAATACGTAATAGATTAACCACAACCCTGTACAAAAAGCAGTCGTATTAGAGTGCACTAAGTTGTATATTTCAAGTTTTAGTGAACGGAATAGACGGGCTCAGGTGGCCATGTCTCACGCAGCTGACACACATGCACAGCCTAGAAGGTCTCGCCGATGTCCTGAGAGAAAACGAAGGGGGGAAAGACTATTGTATAGTTGTATACTCGTGATTACAAAATGAACCGATGGTTTACAGGATGATCAAGTTTACCTCTTACTGAAACTGCTGCTGCACAGAGTTTCGACCTGACAGCAGCACGCAGCCTTACGTCATCTTGTTTTCAAGCAATCAACGATGTAGTTCATTTTAAAACCGCGTCTTCAGTGCAACCTGAAACCATGAGAGAGGAAGAAAGAAAGTTTGGGCGAAAGGCAGGTATGCGATGTTGACCACAAGAAACTGATCCTTTTGGCTACCTTGCACAAGGGAATGGGTAAGGGAGCGGGCCCGGGACAGAAAAGCCACGAAGGTAGAAAAAAAGAGGAAGCCTTGAATTTGCGAGGGTGAATTGCCAGCTGAACCGCTCTCATGGCGAAGCGTACCCAGACATTTCCTATTACCGTTCTCCGCGATTTAGACGAGGGTACGCCCCGCCGCGGTGGCCAAGGTACTCGGCTGTTGGTCCGCATGTCGCGGGATCGAATCCTGGCTGCAGCGGCTGCATTTTCAATGGAGGCGAAAGTGGTGCAGGCCCACGTGCTCAGACTGGGGTACACGTTAAAAAGCGCCAGGAGGTCAAATTTTCTGGAACCCTCCACTACGGCGTCTCTCATAATCATATGGTGGTTTTGGGACATTACACCTCACATATCAATGAATTGCACGAAGGTTGATCGCTGCTGTGTGCCATCTGGGTGATATTAGCACGCTTTTGCGCGTCCTCTAGGTATCACACACCCATTGTGCAACGATTCATGAAGTCATTGCTCGAGCACTTTGTAAACATATCTTCTGTGTTGAAGCCACGAAGGAAGTAGCAAAGCGCAATGTTTCTGTATTTTCAAAGCATATACAACGGCTGTTATGCGGAAGTACGTGCTTCAATATGCCTGGCTCATTTAAGATCACCTGATATATACCGCAATGACCTGGTATCACTAATACACTATGCTGTGCTGTTTTTCGGTTGCTTGGTGATGAAGAAGCCTTATTTCAGCTACTAACTGTTCATTAGGTCCATGGCGAAAGGGTGATATAAGACATTGAAGAGATGCCTTCGAGTCCGAGAAGATCGACCAAATTCCCGAAGGTTCTTTCACTATAAACTCCAGAGCTGCACGAATGGCTGCAAGTTTTGCAGCTGTCGACGACGTCAAATGCGATGTCATGAATTTAATTGTGATGTGCCTCGCGGGAATAACCACCGCCCCTGCAGCGCTTACTGAAGACACCGAGCCATCCGTGTAAATGTGAAGGCGTCCATTGTGCTTCTCTTGCAGGAAAAGTAATGTGGCCTGTTTCAGGGCTAGATGCGACGACTTTTTCTTGTTTTGGATGCCAGGAATTGTAAGAAGGGCTTTGAGTGGGTGTAGGCACCATAACGGTATCGGCGGCTGTGCTGCATGCGTGAAGTGAAATGGAAGCACTGCGCAATGCTGAGCTACAGTTGCACTGAACGCTGAGTGGGGCCTGGAATTTCGAAGTGGGGCGAGGTGATGAGATGAAAGCCGAGCGAAATGTCTTACGTGCATTCTCAAAGCGTCTACGCGGATGTATGCGTTGACTGGATAATCACGCGCAATGATGACTGTCGCTGCAGTAGACGCGCACCTCGGGAGACCAAGGCATATTCTCAGGGCTTGGGCTTGGATCGACTGGAGGACGCGCAAGTTTGTTCTTCGGATCCCGCAAAGCACGGGTAAGCTGTATCGCATATAACCGAGGAACAGAACAGTGTAGAGTTGGAGCATTGCTCGTACCGATGCATCCCACGTTTTTGCAGCAAGAAACCTCAGTACGTGGGTGATCATGGTGAGTTTAGTTTTCATGTGGGCGATGTGAGGGCTCCAGGAGAGGTCGCGATCAACTATGACTCCGAGAAATCGGTGGGTCTTCACGCAGTTGATCGTGTGTCCGTTGATTTAACTATTTTTCTAGAAAACAACAATCTCCTGTCCCCCCATCAACATGGCTTCCGGAAAGGTTTATCAACAATCACGCAGCTTACCGAGGTTGTCCACGACCTTGCACTCAGTATAAACAACCGTGGCCAAACTGACGTAATTCTACTTGATTTAGCAAAAGCGTTCGATCGAGTGTGTCATACTAAACTGATTTCGAAATTGCAGAACATTATTGGGGAGGGGGAAATTACGAACTGGGTAAGAGACTTTCTTATAACCGGTCACAGTTCGTGGTTTTCGAAGGAGTATCGTCGTGGACAGCCCCAGTTAAGTCAGGTGTTCCCCAAGGCTCCGTCCTAGGGCCATTATATTTCTAATTTACATAAATGACATCACTGATAACATAGACTGCAAAATTAAACTTTTTCGCAGACGACTGCATTATTTTATAGAGCAATTAACAGTTCGGATGATCATTTATCTTTAAATAATTCATTGAGTAAGATTGCTCACTGGTGTGAGCAGTGGCAAATGTTAATTAACCTAACAAAAACAGTTTGCATGACGGTAACCAGGAAAAAAGAACCCTCCGACTTTACCTATACAATTAACGGCGTACCTTTACAAAGAGTTACGCAGCAGAAGTATCTTGGCGTCACCTTGACTTCCGAATTGAGATGGGATGCGCACATTAACAATGTTACAGCATCGGCTTTGCGTAAACTGTTTTTTCTACGAAGGCGTTTACCCTTCGCGCCGACAGATACTAGGCTCCTAACTTACACCACATTCGTGCGACCAATCTTGGAGTACGCTAACACTGTGTGGTTCCCGCAAGGTGTTACTAATATAGCAAAAGTTGAACGGGTTCAAAGGAAGGCCATTAGGTTTATACATAATAAGTACAAACGCACCGACTCACCCACACACCTTTTAGAAACCTCCGGTCTACCCACTCTTGCAACAAGAGCAAAAATCGCGCGTCTCAAATTTTTACACCACATTCTGCATAACCACAGCCGGATCGATGCATCCAGGTACATATCTTTGGCAGAATCACGAACACTACGACATAAACATGCATACACTATCAAAGAATACTCTTCCAACAACGACTGTTTCAAGCAATCCTTTTTCCCCCTGTCAATCAGCGAATGGAATAGGTTAGATCCCTCCATTACTAACGTAACATCACTGGCAGAATTCACTTCAAAAATTGAGAGTATACTTTGAGACAACGGCTTTCTTCAACCATGACCTCCAATATTGTTTTCCAGTAGTATTTATTTGGATGTATAAGTTTACACAATGCCTTCTCTGTATAAAACTGTATTGATTTTTTTTTTTGCAGCAAAGATTTAGTTTGCTGCTTCCGAAGTGTGAATATTTGGAGTGCATAAATACCTATGTCTAATGTTTCTATGTAACTAGGATTATTATTACTAATTTTAAAATAACTACAGTTCTGTATGCCGCCTGTAAGAAAGTACTTAGCATTCATTGTATTTTGATACTCATGCCCTCCTGCTTTGGTCTCGTAAGAGACTGGCAGTATTGTAAATAAATAAATAAATAAATATATATATATATATATATATATATATATATATATATATATATATATATATATATATATATATATATATATATATATATATATATATATATATATAGCATCATTTCATCGCCCCGCCGCGGTGGTCTAGTGGCTAAGGTACTCGGCTGCTGACCCGCAGGTCGCGGGTTCGATTCCCGGCTGCGGCGGCTGCATTTCCGATGGAGGCGGAAATGTTGTAGGCCCGTGTGCTCAGATTTGGGCGCACGTTAAAGAACCCCAGGTGGTCGAAATTTCCGGAACCCTCCACTACGGCGTCTCTCATAATCATATGGTGGTTTTGGGACGTGCAGGATTTTTCCCCTTATTTTCTCGTACTTTTGAACGATGTTCCGATTACTGTACGGCTATTAGTCCCCGCATCTCTCTTTCTGTCGGTCTTTCGGTGTTTCATACATTGCCTGTTGTGACATGATGACGGCAGCTTGCTCCCTTTACACCCAGAAGTAATGTGTACCTCCTCCTCCTCCTTGGTGTGCTGTTCGTGCACGAATGCCGCGCTTTCGAGCGCGGTCTGACTCGTGTTCGCAACAGTCCTGCAGGCACCATGAATACGCCCAAGTATCTGTCACTGGAAATGTCGCGTTCGGAGATAACGACCGGGGATGGTAAAACTCCTCGCCCGATGAGAGATGCCTCTGGAACTTGCACGTCGCGGCGTGCCCCACTCAATTTTGCAGGCAGTGACGTGCACACTCGCTCTCTGGCGACCATGTGCTCACAGCAGACTCATTACACGACGCCAGCAGCGAGCGACTTCAAGGAGGTGAGCGAGAGCACCAGGCCGACCAGAGAAGGCATGCACGCAGCAGACGCAGAGCACGTTCTTCCCTCCGCGTGCGAGCACCTCGGCGGGGGAGCAGCGTGCAGTGGGGGGGGGGGGGGGCGAGGTGAAGACCGTGTAAATAATAGCTCGCTCCGGCTGCGAAGAAGACTGAGGGTTGTGCGGGCCGAGAGAAGAAAACGGCTGTCATGGAGAAAGCGTGGCGAGACTCGACTCCGCGCGCACTCATCT
Source organism: Rhipicephalus microplus (assembly GCF_013339725.1). NCBI lineage: Eukaryota > Metazoa > Arthropoda > Arachnida > Ixodida > Ixodidae > Rhipicephalus > Rhipicephalus microplus. The sequence continues at coordinate 154,484,920 of NC_051171.1, read as the reverse complement.
GGAGGTCTTTCCGAGACAGAAGGGGCCAGGAGGAATGGCGCACTTGGACTCGCCGACCCGAAGACGAAGCATCGTCATGGGAGTTTGTACGCCGAGCCGGCGAAAAGTGGACGTGCTGCTGAAGGCGACGCAGCTGGGCATGCGACGTCCTCACTTGCAGAAAAGAGCTCCAACAGAGCAATTTGAAACACCAGAGAATCGCTTAGGCCTAATTGACCACGTTACGGTGTAGATGGCTATTACACGAACCCCAGCGTTAGGGAAGAAGAGAGAGCCGGCAGAGGCCTGTGTATACCACATCACGCTTTCAGTATAACTGCAATGGGCGGTCGCTCGCTATCACCATGTCGTGTCACTGCAAACTTGGCTGCTATAGGTAATGTTAGTCCTTATATAAGCGTCTGAGTCAAAACTACGCCGATATGACACGAACTGTAGATGCTCAAAACAAAAGAACGAGGATTTCAGAGCCCCAAAATTTCGCGTTCTAACGGGTTAGTACTGCACACATCCTGCAGCTATGCGTTATCTGTATGCTTGCAATACGTAATAGATTAACCACAACCCTGTACAAAAAGCATTCGTATGTAGAGTGCACTAAGTTGTATATTTCAAGTTTTAGTGAAACGGAATAGACGGGCTCAAGGTGGCCATGTCTCACGCAGCTGACACACATGCACAGCCTAGAATGTCTCGCCGATGTCACTGAGAGAAAACGAAGGGGGGAAAGAATATTGTATAGTTGTAATACTCTGTGATTACAAAATGAAACCGATGGTTTACAGGATGATCAAGTTTACCTCTTACTGAAACTGCTGCTGCACAGAGTTTCGACCTGACAGCAGCAGCAGCAGCCTTACGTCATCTTGTTTTCAAGCCAATCAACGATGTAGTTCATTTTAAACCGCGTCTTCAGTGCAACCTGGAAACCATGAGAGAGGAAGAAAGAAAGTTTGGGCGAAAGGCAGGTATGCGATGTTGACCACAAGAAACTGATCCGTTTGGCTACCTTGCACAAGGGAATGGGTAAGGGAGCGGGCCCGGGACAGAAAAGCCACGAAGGTAGAAAAAAAAGAGGAAGCCTTGAATTTGCGAGGGTGAATTGCCAGCTGAACCGCTCTCATGGCGAAGCGGTACCCAGACATTTCCTATTACCGTTCTCCGCGATTTAGACGAGGGTACGCCCCGCCGCGGTGGCCAAGGTACTCGGCTGTTGGTCCGCATGTCGCGGGATCGAATCCTGGCTGCAGCGGCTGCATTTTCAATGGAGGCGAAAGTGGTGCAGGCCCACGTGCTCAGACTGGGGTACACGTTAAAAAGCGCCAGGAGGTCAAATTTTCTGGAACCCTCCACTACGGCGTCTCTCATAATCATATGGTGGTTTTGGGACATTACACCTCACATATCAATGAATTGCACGAAGGTTGATCGCTGCTGTGTGCCATCTGGGTGATATTAGCACGCTTTTGCGCGTCCTCTAGGTATCACACACCCATTGTGCAACGATTCATGAAGTCATTGCTCGAGCACTTTGTAAACATATCTTCTGTGTTGAAGCCACGAAGGAAGTAGCAAAGCGCAATGTTTCTGTATTTTCAAAGCATATACAACGGCTGTTATGCGGAAGTACGTGCTTCAATATGCCTGGCTCATTTAAGATCACCTGATACACACCGCACTGCTACAAATAACGACACACGGACGCTCGTAATCTCTACAGAAGCGTGGGCAATCAGACACGAGAACACTTTCACTCTAAGTATCTACCAAGATCACAGCCTTGAGCTCAGGTCCACAGAAGATTCATTTCGGTGATACACCTGCGTCTGGGCGTAGTGCCACCGATACAGTGCGGGCACAGCCGCAATGGCTTCCCCAAATGAGCAAGTGCTAAACGCAGTACACCTAGAGTAGCCCGTTCATAATAAGGCCATATTCAATGCCCCGCACGCCTTTCAAGGAGTAAACAAACGATAACGTCGAAGAAACGGGTGCTTGGCACCGATAGGATGTACCGTACAGATCAGCGTTTTTTGGAACGGCGTCCAAGGGCAGAGGAGCGATCCGATCTTCTGAAGACTCTTCATTCCCTCAAGGCCGTCAGTGCACGTCTGAGCAACGCCTTGCTGCCTTCAGTTTTTCTTTTCCGTCATAGCCAGCTGCTCCACGAACGAGATGGCGAAACCGAGCGCGATAGGATATGCGGCACATAGTTGTAACAGCACGTCCTGTGGAGCCAGCAAGAGCGCTGCAGCTGGCCTCCCTCTCACTTCGTTCACCACGCATACTTTTAATTGGCTCGTCTACAACAAGGACGCGCCAAAAAAAGAAAAAAAAACAAAAACAAGTGCATGCACGTCCGCACTCTTATCTGTGCAACCTCTTTCAGGAAAGCGGAATCCCGGCTGAACACTGTGACTCATAAAGAACACCTCCCCGACTGTACGAAAGGGTAAAAAATAATAATCTAAAAACAAGGAGAAAGAGAAGGCATGACAAAGCAGAGAACACAGATGACAGGACCGAACAAAAAAAGAAAAAGTGGCCAGTGTGATATGCTAAAGGACGAGGAATAATGAGTATGCAGGGATGAAGGTATACAATGCTCTTTGCACCAAAGGGCGCTGTGTGAAGCAGAGAGAGAGAAAGGGTGTTTAGTAGCGATGGGGCTCGGAGCTTCGCAAAAGTAACCTGGTTCACCACTCTCGAGCTACGTGTTTGCCCTCTTTCTGTCACACACACACACACACACACACACACACACACACACACACACACACATATATATATATATATATATATATATATATATATATATATATATATATATATATATATATATATATATATATATATATATATATATATATATATATATATATATGCTGCAGCGTCCAAGAAGGTCCCGTGTGGTCCCTCCTTCCCTTCCACTCTTTATTTCCCTGGACTGCTCGCTGAATCACCCCTCACTTCACCGGGCACCGCAGACCTATGTCCAGCCGCGTGCACAGTGCCCGAAGAGTGCATAGAAAAGAAAGAAATATATGGTGTACAGAAAGCGGACACCGCCTTTGTGCCTCGCTGCTGTTCGGGGACAATGAAGTCAGGGCAGCCATGGCGCTGGACACGCTGTGGGGACCTTTGGCACAGGACTGCTGGCGTGGCACAGCGGACCCTCCTCGTGCGGGCCGGTCTTTTGTTGCGGCGTCAGCCGCCCGTACGGCAACTGCGCTCGGCGTATACTATACGGAGGCCGTCGCGACGAGATGGGAAAGCGCCGGCACTGCAATCTAAGGGCGTCTATCGGAGAGCGCTGGAGTGGAATGGTTCGACGGGGCGACGGTCATCCCAGTCCCAGCGGTGCTGGACAGCCATAGGATACGCGAGGACACGTCATTGTGTCACACGGCTTAGAATGCGTGGGTGCGTTCGCATTGGTCTCTGTTTGGGAACGAGAGAGAGATGGAAATGAAGACGAGGTGCACGGATGGACGAAACGGTATCGACGACGAACATGAGTGCTGCTGCATTCGATAGGCGAGCAAGTGCGAGCCCTAGGTCGAGTTAACTGACACCTCGTGCGGTCAGCATCGAGGCCATGTTAGCATGCGGTGTCACGAATTGAGACACTGAATCTTGGGACGGTGGAAGTATAGAGTTCGGTTGCCGGTTACCCATACTCCTTAAACCCACTTCGCATTAATCGTCTCCGGATCGGCAATGTGTGAAGATAAACTATAGGAGGCACCTATGGGTTGGACTTACGTTACAGTAGCCATTTCCAAAGGAAAATGTTCGAACAGATCAGTATATGAAATCACAGGCCGGAATCTCGTAAAGTGCGAAGTCCTCGCGCGGAGTTGCAGAAGTCACCGCAGGGTCTCTAAAGGTCGGTATACGACAGTGATCCTTACGAAAAAGGGTCACACGAAAAAGCTGGCGCGACGACTCCGTTTAGGTAACGACAGGTGCGTGCTGCAGGCGAATCAGCGCGGTCAGCGCAGCATGGATTGGGGGGGGGGGGGGGGGGGGGTGGGGAGGACAGTGCCTTACGTGCATGCATAGCGGCCAGACGTCGATTACAGCGCGGTCTCCCGCACAGCGCCAGTACCTCACGTACGCGGATAAGTATAAAGAATTCTGGAAAAGTAATTAGCGACCCTTTGTGTCTGGGTGCTGACTCGTAATGTGCGTCTTCTCCTAAACACCCTGCGGTTCCCGGCAGTGTAAAGTGGGTAGAAGAAGAACGCGAAAGAGGGGCGTGTTACGTCTCGTACCCGCAAAGGAAAAAAAAATTACTGGAAAGGATTTTTGTTCCTATCCATCCTAATCTATTTCTACCTTGTGTCGGTCAGGTGCGATCACGTGTACTTTTCCCCGCGTCGTTTCTTCAGAATGGCTCAATCTGAATACCTATTGCAGGGTTTTATGTGCGAACAACAACAACATGATTGGGAAACACGATGTAGTCGGGGTATGTATATGCGCGTATGCGCTGTAACCTCAATATACAAACCGAAGCGAGCTGACTGCCTTTCCCGTTACCAAGGTCTCTGTGAACAAATACGCACACACTACGCACTAGGAGCGACGCCTGTCGTGCGAGATTTTTACGGGGTGCTAAATAGCACATTCGCCGTTTTGTCTGCATTCCAGGACCTCCTCGTGAGCGCTCGAAATATATGAGTGACAAAGAAAGATGTTCAGATGCACAGGTGAACAGCTATATTTACCGAAAGAGCACAGCAAACGACGACCGAATTTCGAAAACAAGGGCATCTGTTTCTTCCGAGAGATTGTCACGTACGAGTGAGTCGGATGTTATGCGACCGAACTTCGAAAACAATAAAAACTCGCAATGCGGATATCGTCGATTAGAATTCAGTTCGAGAACGGCTCCCGTCGTTCCTTTATTTTGCTTTTTTCTCAGAAGTTTCAGAAAACGTAAGCCTCACTTTCAGCAAACTTTTCGTTTGTTCTTTTCATAAGAAAATAATGTGTGAAAACCACACAGGGCGTCTTTTTTTTTTCGCTGATAGACTAATGTTTTCGAATTCACAAAAAAAAAAAATCTACTGAAGTTTTTTTTTTTCGCGTCAAAACAAAGACTAATTGACGATTTGTCACTCACATGAATCATAACTTTTGCGATGCATATTAAAATAAACTTTTGTCCATACTGAAGTGTCAGTAAGAATTAATTACTGTTTCCAGTCTCTTTCAGTAATTTGATTGTCTTAGATTTCCCCGGGTAGGCTCACACGTTCATAACTTTTGTTTCCCAGTGAATTCAGTTCAGCGTACTTTAAGCGCACTCACGCGCTTGCAGGCCCCGAAGACAAGTGGCTTTCTTATCTAAAAAGAACTCGGGGGGAGGGGGGGGGGATCAGGAAATTGGAGAACTTATGCCCTGTGCTTTTGCTTTTTACTGCGTGCGATAAAGGTTGTGTTTTCTCTCGCCTATTTTCTTTGCTCTTGGGGAAGGGGGGGGGGGAGCAAGAAGTGAAGCATGCGAAAATATGGGGGCGGGGGGGAGTATGGGGGGTGTTCCTGATCAGTCACGAGAAGTCAAATACGTTGAATGCGTGCTTGATGGTTCCAAGCCTCGAGACACGCAAAAGTTGCAAGACGAGCCTGTCTTGTACAGACGTCATCGCGTAGCAACGCAGCGGTATCTGACAATACGCCAAGTACGTTATACCATTTCACTTTTCTTTTTTGAGGGCACAACATGTGCTAATTTTGTGTTTTAAGCGTACGTTTGTATAAATGGGGGGAAGTGGCGTAGTAGAGGAGCCGCCACTTTGCCTAATGTGCCGTCCTTGCAGCGCAGGGCCTCATGATGGGGAGGGGGCAGTGGGTGGCGGTGAAGCATCGCCCTCATCCCCCTGCCACCCACGACCACCCTAATTAAAGAACCCTACGCACACATATGGTTCTAACTCCGTAGAAGTTGTGGCACAGTCCCACAGCCAAACTGCTCGCTTTGTTTACACCGTTTCGTGACACGTCTCCCTGCCGTCTTTTGTCGACTGATAATCTGCCGCTTGCGACGCACTTCGTCAATGTTTTTTTTTTTTTCTCGCGTTCAGAAAGGAAGTACACTATATAGAAGCGCCACGAAGCTCATCGTGCGACCTAAAGGACAACCTTGTCCCTCTTCCCAAACACGGCCGAGGTCCTTGAAAGAACGACCGGATCGGAGTAAACAGGCGTATTAAGAGGGGACGAAGTGCGACGAGAAGAAGAGTTGTGGTGAGCGATAGCGGGAAACGGCGAAAACATTGAGCGACGCATATTCGTTTGGAGCACGCTCCCTCAATATATATATATAGTAAATATAGAGTGCCCTCGGCGGCACGGAAAACACATCACTGCGTGTTGTTAGACGTTATAATCGACTCGACACACGCTCCCTTGATGTAACTGCGCTGGTATATAGTGCGCAAGCACGCCACGTATATACAAGTACCTGTATGCAGTAACAGCTTGATGTTCACCGCGGTGGTGTTGCGATTACGGTGCTCTACTGCTGGCTCGCAGGTCGCGGGATCGAATCCCGGTCGACGGGATTCGATCCCGCGACCTTCCGCGACTTTCGAATCCGAGCCCGCTACGGCATTCCTCACAACCGGAAAAATGCCTTTTTTTTGCGTTCTTATCGTGACATCGCTATATATGAGCATATGAAGAAGTTTTATAGTGTTTTCATAATGCAAAGTAATGCCTTTTTTTATGTTTGTGCCTCAATTCTTACAAGTGCATATGCGTTATTTGCGAAATCAGTGCCTATATGAACACTTTTTAACCAGATATTTTGATTTCGGGTACAGCTGATGGCCGGTATTCATTTTCAAACCTGGGCAAAGTTCAGCTTTCGTAACTCTACTGGGTGACATCTGACAAGCTCCTTTCAGCACTGTCAAGGCTATATAAGGCCCGGCAGCCAACGGGATTAACCTCTACGCATTTATTCATCCGCGTCACGTCGTCTGCTAAGCATCTCCCCAGCGTCTGCTCGCATGCGTAAAGGAACAAAAGATACTTCTGTGCGGCTGAAACCGTGGAGTGTCATCAGGTGAAAGAGAGTGAAGGTTAAAAAAAATTACACCATCTCCCACCAATGTAAACGGTGTGTCAATACGAAGCAGTAGGCGCTAACGCTTACACTGGTGGCGGCGTTGACACTGGTCCTCATCACGGCGTTACGCAGGAGAGAAACCTGGGGAGGAGCAATGCGGGCAGTGATGGACCAGTGTTTCCTACTGAAACATTCCAATTGTTGCTAATAGGGAATGAGAAACGCTTTCGTTCGGTGTAAAACTGCCTTGGTCAATCTTCGTTCCACCTCAAATACGAGCCCTTTTTGAAGAGATGCCCGCTACTACGGCGTCCACTGCAATGTTATTTCCGTACAACGGCACCACAGTCACTTCTCAAATGGAAGTCTCGGTTCCGGCAACTTGCTTCTCCATCACCTGTCTTTCCATTTACGAGCAGCGCCAGTCCTGCGAGCACACACACACACGCACGCACACATACACACGTGCATTGTATACACACGCGCACGGACCGGAAAGAGCCGACAGGTACGCACGGCCGGTCCATAAAAACTCGCGTCCCGCAGAATGCCCGGGTCTAAATTGCACATACGGCCGTTTCGCGCTGCGGAGTCTCTCTTATCGCTCTTCCGACCCTGCGCAGCCAGCCTCAAAAAAAAAAAAAAAAAAAAACAGGATGGAAGATTGCGAAGCGAAGTTGCCATGAAGGTAGAACAATAGAGTGCATAAACCAAAATAACTTCAGAAAGGAAGAGAAGGTAACCACGTCAAGTTGTGAAGCTGAATGAAAGAAAAATGGACGAGAAAGTGAGAATGGGAATAAAGTAGAACGACTGGAAGCTTTGAAGCAAGCGATAGAGGGAGATATGATGGAGCAAGGCCGGGAGCTTAACCAGTATTTGGTTCAGTCGGGTATACTCTACACGTAAGGTGGGGGAAAAGATCAATAATGGTTAAGATACACAAGAATGAACAGAGGATGGAAAAAGAAGAACAGAACAGTATGTGTGATCATACACAACGCGAACTCGCGCTATTGCGCTCCTGAAGTCCGGTCGTAGAAGCACAACAACCCTTTCGTTTCCTTGTGCATGCGCCAAACCGTGGGCCGAGGTTTCGCGGCTTTGTTTTCAGACAAGGATCTCGCATCATGAGGTTTCACGAGGAAAAATGAAGAAGGTTCAGTGCGAAGTTAAGAAGACTTAAGAAAACAATCGAACGCCTCGGTAGGAAGAAGAATGCGAATATGCAAAGACGAATAACTAGCAAAGCTGCGAAGGGGGGGGGGGGGGAGGGTAAACAACAAGAGGGAAGGCAGGGAGGTTAACCAGGCACATGCCCGGTTTGCTACCCTACGCTGGAGGAATAGGAAGGGGGCATAAAGATGAGAGAGAGAGAGGAAAGAGAGAGAGAGAGAGAGAGAGAGAGAGAGAGAGAGAGAGAGAGAGAGAGAGAGAGAGAGAGAGAGAGAAAGGAGGATTGTCAGTCAATCGGCTGGCGCGTATGCTGCGAAGGAGAATGTTAAAAAGAAATAAGCGAAATGGCGGTGAAGATAGGAAACGTCTGATTACAAGGAGGAAGACATATGCAATGATTGTGTGTTTTCACGCTGTCCAGGTTCAGTCTTCGCCCACGGCAAGTTATCTTCTCCTCCACTTTTCTTTCTTCATATTTACATTATACTTACTTCTAAACATCCCCTATACTTTCCTTGGAATGGTTGTCCGTTAGATCGCATTAATACGCTGTCAAGTACCAAAGAATACAAAAGAGCAGAAAGACGTTTGTGAAGTTGCAAGGAGATTGCAGAAGAAACGACACGATGAATGAGAGGCTGCGAAGAAGCATAATATGAATTTTCATCTAAATGTTCCTAGGACGAAGTCGTGGCCAGTCCTCAGCGTGGGTAGGTGTCATATCGATGATCCGACGTGTACACTGGCAAACAAAGAACGATTCCGATGTACGAAGTTGATTCAGTTGTGACGTAGATGAATGAGAAAGCAGCAGGAGAAGGATAACGATGAAGAGGGGGAAGAGTGAAAACAAAATGGCAGAAGAGAACGCGCTCGACGTTCTGTTCTACATGGACGACCAGTGTGAAGAAACCACGGGTCCGTGTATCATCCAACCGATACAACCGACACCGATGGATCAGCGATGAGGAAAGGAAGAGAAGGGGGTCTTGTTGCGAAGACGTATCGCTCGCGAAAAGACCAGAAAGCAGTTTAAGATCTTTATAGTGTGGAACGAAAACGGGAACGTAAAAAACTACGACGCTCCCTGGAGACGGCGCTGGTGAGATTGGGAAAGCGTTCGGCAGCCATTCGGAGTGGTATAGCAGTAGCAATAGCGGCAGCAAAAACCGAGCATCCTCACAGCGGTCGAATCCTCTTGCAACACGCTCAGATAAACGAAGAAGAAACGAATAGATAGAGAGTCAGAGAGAGTGTGTAAGGTCGAAATAGAGAAGAAGAAGCCCTGGGAAGATTCCAGGCGACAGCGAAATTCGCTGCAAGCCTGTACACACACTGCAATATTTTTGTTTTTCCTTGAAACGCTCCCCCCCCCCCCTCAAGTTCCTTCTTCTTTTAAGGATTGAGGAAAGAAATAAACATCGTGCCACAGCCAGCAGGCGCCGTCGTGTCGAGGTGAGGCGAGGCACTCGAAATGTGATAGCCCGGTTCGAAGCGCTCATGAATGATGCGAACGAATGATTAAATACAAAAACAACACATGAAGGAGCATAAAGAAAGCCGGAGGGCCGATACTATCTTTAACGGACGACGTTTTACTTTGTATTAGACTTATTCGGGTAGTCAAGTTGGCCACTGTGCAGAGCATGCTGTTGAACATCCTTGACAAACTTAACTATTATCCATGGTTGCGCGTTTCGTCCACTTCTACGAGTGCTGTTGCGCAGTATTCAAGCCCGCAGTGATGGTGTCCTGACTGTATGACATCATTGTACAGTGTGTGGAATAGTGAGTTTTACTTTAAAAAAAGCTTGTGTTGGGGCTAGTTGGAGTATGCGGAAAGGGAAGGCAGCGCTGCATTTATCAAACTCTATATTAAAGTCTTTTCTGCTTCGTACCTGTGTCAGAAATTGCACTATAGCGCTCCGACAAATGTATATTTGTCTCGATAAACATGCCACTAGCCTATCTGCGAGTTCCATTAAAGGTGAGCTGACGCATGCACCGAACTTATAACCTGCAGCTGACATGACACTGTAAGACGGTTGTTCTGATTTCATCTTCGCTGTTCGCCAAAGTAGTCCAGTTTTCGGTCTTAAACTTCGTAGCACTTCCTTTACCTACAGAGCTTTATCTCCACATGATTGTATAAGTGGTTTTGTATAAGTGGCTACTCTGCCCTGGTGAAAGGGATAAAGGGCGCAAAAAGAGAAACAGAAAAAGAAGAGAGAGTGGACAGAATCACGAGCAAACTTGGGTTTGTTGGGCAATGTATATAGTAGTACATTCACACTATTGGGGGAAATTTCAAGCATGATCAATAGTATGTAAAGAAACAAACATTTTATTACAGATAACGATGACCAGAAAATATACCTTTAATTTTATGCAGGTATCTGTGTACACAAAAAAAATGGAGTGACGTGTTCACCTATGTAAACAACTGGTTTCATTAAGGTCAATCCACACAGGCAACCAAACTTTCGCATTGCAGGGCCCAGAATTTGAGACCCCACTATTACTTCCACTTGATCCTCCAATCTGCAGGAGTATTGCCAGAAGATTGTGTGTGTGTGTGAGAGAGAGAAAGAGAAAGAGAGATAGAAAGTGAAATAGAGAGAAGGAATCGACCGTGCATCATGGAAGTTGGTGTGTACATATATGTAGACGTGCAAAATAGAATTTTTTTTTTTCGAATGGGAGGAGGTTTCAGGGGTCAAACAGCTCCTCCCCGCTGACTACGCCAGTGACTTTCTGTTGATTCGTCCTCCTCCGCCAGCGAAGGCCATTCTATCATCTGTAAATTTTTGCGACAGTTGTATACAGCAAACCGGGTGCATGCTGCTTAACCTCTTTGCATTTCGTTTGCCTTTCTCTCCCATTCTCTTACGAGCTCAGAGCCACCACGCATGAGCTAGCTTTTTGAAGCCTTGTTGTCCTAAATGCATCAGGCCGTAAAGGACGGTGTACATTTGGAGGGAGATGGGAGAAAGTGGCATCGTCATCGCGTGCTCGCGTCAATTCAATCGACGCCACAGAGCCCCACCCTATTCGTAGCCCGCGACGCGGAAAAGTGAAGTCCGTCTTGCGACAGCCAAGTCTGGTCGGTCCGCTAGCCTAATTGCAAGTCGACACGCGACGAGCTAGCTATGAAAAGCGGATACAAATCTATGGTTTTCACTTAACTCCAGTTCACAAAGAGATAAAAAAGACACCATAGAAAAAAAATAAAGAAAGGCCTTAATCAATCGAGGCGAAAGTAGACATGTCTTCAGAAAACGCTATATTTGGATTTCGGAGAGAAAGGGCGTAACTTTTTCATCGGCATATACGCAAATATAAAAAGTGTATTTCTTAAACATCAAAGCCCGCTGCTTCAGTGTGACCTCAGCCATTTCAAAGTTCGTGGTTTTGCGTTGGCGTTGTTTCTATGCACTGAGAAAGTAGGCGAAGCTTCCGAAGTTGACACTGTTTTCCTTAGAACGAAGCGTGTCCCTTCAAAATCGATAACAGAAGTTGCTCTTTGGCAAACGCTTGTCGAGTTTATTTTGCAGATGTGTGAGGATGGATATAGCAGCGTACGTGTTATAAAAACTCGAGAGTACGTGGAGATGTTTAGGCCCGGTCCCAATATTCTATGCAAGCTGGAATCCACAACACTGTCTACACAATCATCTACGACGATCGAATAGACAACAGGCACCACAAAACACTGCTGCAATATATACACTACATACTACAGGCATTATAACACCCATATGTATCGAGCATTGTGCTCTAAGAAGGGAAAACCACGCCGCAATAAAGTGAAAAGGAAAGATCAAGGGCAGAATGCCGTTGTCTATTTCACAAGCCTTCGTGTTTATACTATTCTACGAAATTCGGAACAATGTTCAGAAAAGTGCTCTATGAGCTTTGCTAAATACGTCATGGCGCTCATATGTGCGGTGCGAATTGTCACGACACGGGGCGAAAAGAGAGGTATTCCATGGTATACGATATAGGTTCCCCTGTATCACCCTCACGGCGATCGAAAAAGTTCTGCGGGTGAATCCACGTTACAAACAAGGCAGAGCCACATATACACCGACGACTGCACTTGAGATATTCCAACTTTCGATTTGACGAATTTTCCCCAAGTCGCTTAAATTTGAATATATTGCTACTCCTTTCGACAAGTATGGGTGAAAACTGGTTTGCGGCCTTAGCCGACACCACCGACTCGTGATACCCCGCTCAGAAAAATAAAGGAACAAATTAAATACGAACTGATGCGTATCGGCGCTTAACTGGAAAGCTCCATTATAATCATATTCCCCATGGGAGACCGCCTTCTTCCCGAGTGCCGTGCGCCCTTTCTTAACGTATACGCAAGCATCCGCAATGGCTTTTTATTGTATTGTCGCTCTTCCAACAACACCAGGGAAGTCGCGCGAGCCATGACATCGACGCTTAGGGACGACGTCTTGAGGCCTGACCACACACATCCGCTGCAGCGCGTCAGCGTGGGGTTTTGCACGTGGCGTCTTGCTCTCTCTCTCTCTCTCTCTCTCTCTCTCTCTAATGATGAAGTGGGCCCACAGCTTCGCGTAGCCAGGCGCCTTCTCTTTCTGTGGGGAAAGGGAACGACACCGCGTCAAAAAGCCCCGCGCTGACGCGCTACAACTAAAGTACCGCCATCTGCTCTCCCCCTCGCTACCTCCTCCCCGGCGTGATGCTTTTTTTTTTCTTTCGCTTGCGACAGTGGCGCCCCCTGTAGCACGCGACGAGCTGGTTCTCGGCGGAAAGAGGAAGAAGCGGCACAGATCGAAAGAAGGCTGGCTTTAGCTACAACAGATGCGTGTGGTAAGGCCTTCACGTCGTCGTCCGCTGCTTGCCGAAACAGAACGCACCATCATTCTTCGCTACAGGCATCCAAACTTTTTTTCGCCGGAATCCTCGCTCATCTATGTTGCAGCCACGAAATGGCAGATGCGTCAGTAACATATTTCTAAGAAGAAGACATCCGCGGAAGAGGCTGCACATTTATTGTCTGTATACACGTGTTTTCACAGTCAAACCAATGGAGGTCTTTGGAAACTCGCTGGCTCTACAAACGTCCTAATTTATTTAATAAGTGTGCGTTTGTTCTCGGGAGAGTAGAGACCTAGTCAATTGACATTTCGCGATTTCACCCTCTCTGCCCAATCACTGTCTTCATGGATGTAAAGTCACCTGTGGTCGTTCTTCCAATGCTGAAGCGTGCACGTGTGTGTGCTACCCAGTACAAAGGTCAAGATGACACTGGCTCCAAAGTAAATGTGAATTTCTTAAGCTAGGAAGGGGGATGAACAACAAGAGAGAAGGCAGGGAGGTTAACCAGGCACATGCCCGGTTTGCTACCCTATGCTGGGGGAATGGGAAGGGGGCATAAAGATGAGAGAGGGGGAAAGAGAAGAGAAAGAGAGAGAAAAAAAACGGGATTTTCAGTCAATCAGCTGGCGCGTATGCAGCCATGGCACTACACAAAAGTTAAAGGTTGCCACGTAGGCCTGTAGCTAAGTAAGGTACAAGCTAGGTACAATACAAAGCTTAAGCTAGGTACAATACAAAGTAGCATCCTGATAAGCTATGCAGACCAGCCGTAAACATCAAGAAACTGATCCTTAGAGAAAAGAAAATCAGCTGATATGGCTAAGGGAGCGAAAGCATATTTCGCCCATTAAAGGCGTTTGTACGGAGGCGGCAAAACTCAGGTAAACAAAATCAAAGTGAAAATCTATTTTAAAAAAATGAAAAAATATCAGAAATGCATTAGAAGTAAAGGAGCAAGAAGTCAAACCGACGGAAGTGTCGAGTATTCGTCACGACGAAAGAAAGAAAAAAGATAGATAGAAAGAAAGAAAGAAGGAAGGAAAGAAAGAGAAAGAAAGAGAGAGAGAGAGAGAGAGAGAGAGAGAAAGAAGGAAAGAAAAAGAATGAAAGAAAGAATGAAAGACAGGCAGGCAGAAAGACAGAAAGAAGCAAGCTCAGCAAAAGGGCGATTGTCGATCGCCTATCGCATACGCCAACGCTTTTTGCGAGCTACAGCCATGTCTTCGCAAGAGACTTGTAAAGAAAGACGCGTGTAAGTTTATAGAAAGGTCAGGTCAAAATATCATTCTCACACACTCGGAATACATTATGGCCAACTCGTGACTCGAAAAATCTCATGTTCTCGGTTTACTAACTAAACACAAGTCGGGCGCCACTGTTGCACATAGGCTTAGAGTTGGGAATGAGTTTACAATGTGTGACCCGTTTGTACATTCGGCAAAGGAATATGAAATGACGTACCAATACCGGTCGTGCCTTAGACCCGTTGGAAATCCTTAGCGTAAACTTGCAGTCCCCTTGGAGAACCGAACGCATGTGATTTTTTTATTATTGGTTCGCTGCGGAAGGTGCATAAACTGGAGCTTAAGAAATAATTGCATGATGGCTCTTCGTTCAGCTAAAAAAATAAGAACTTCATCATAAACTTCATGGTTCAGCTGTCTAGTGCTCAAGAATTAGCTTTTTGCATCAGCTTAAAAATGTATTTATTTTCTTGGCTATCAAGAGCACATGGGACGCCCGGATTTTTTTTTTGTGTGTTTCTTTTCTTGATGGAGGGGTGGGGGGAGATGCAAAGCGTAGGAGGTGAACATTTCTGAGAAAAAGCGCCTCCGGTGCCCCCCCTCCCCCAACCTCTGCTGGTGCCACCAAAACAAAAAAAATTGGGGAGGGTGGGGGGGGGGGTAGCCAGTTTTCAGACTGGTTGGCTACCCTGCATGGAAAAAAGGCAAGGGAATAAAATATGGCTGAAGAGACAAGTTCGACGTTATGCGAAGACAATC
Source organism: Rhipicephalus microplus (assembly GCF_013339725.1). Lineage (NCBI taxonomy): Eukaryota > Metazoa > Arthropoda > Arachnida > Ixodida > Ixodidae > Rhipicephalus > Rhipicephalus microplus. Next base: position 154,469,806 of record NC_051171.1, on the reverse strand, counting down.
GACGTTATGCGAAAGCATGTGGAGGAAAGGTGACCGTGTTGTAATTTTCTTTATTGAGCGACACGCCATCAAATGACGCTAAATATTTTTAGAAATGTTGCACGCCCAGACATATGTTGAACAGTTGCAGATGTTTATATAACCAGTTGTTTGCGCTTGCGCAACGGTGTCATTGGGTACCTGAGTATTAGCAACACCAGAAGCGGTAAGCTGACATGAAGCGCTGCTGCTTGCGAAGATGGCAGCACTAGACACTGCTACATGAATCAAGCTCAGCGAATGTCACTTAACTACATTTGACGTTAGCCAGACGTGACGGCTGTATAATAGAAGTACATATGTAATGTTTATAAAATTGGACAGCCAACACTGCCACCACAGTTGACGTTTCACGAATCTTATAGGATCTATTTGAAAAAAATAGTTCTGTGGTAGAATACTTGATTGCCACAAAGAATGCTGGGGTTCAATTCCTGCTGAGACTGTGATATTCCTTGTATCCGTTCGTTGGATCAACGCTGCAGATGTCAGCTTTTAAACACGTTAAAATTACTCGTGTGTGCTCTCGCCATACCCGCCCGCGGGTATGTGCCACTGTTTAACGGAAAGTGTTTGACGACGTACATGCCACGGGATTGTGACATTATCGAAGTCTTGACTAACGCGTCATATTCGTCAAACCATCTTATCCTCACATACAATACAAGCGTAATTAAGCAGTGGGCCTACATCAAGATTATCTTGACAAGCTATGATCAAGACGAAATGTAGATGAGACTATCGAACGATTTGCGCCAGAAATTCATCATGAAGCGGTTACGGGCTTCCGGCGAGAAGTTATAAGCCCGGAACACCAACCTTGGCAGTGAAGTGTTCGATTGGCTGTCACCTAAAGCTATAGCTACCGTTAACTAAGTAACTGTTACATGGGTCGAGCGGCTAGCAGTTGGCTCAGACTCGGGGGCAATTACACTTGGGGCAACTCACCACCATCTTCCTTGTCCCGTGCACGCGAAAAACGCAAAACAGGACGCGCATATCTCACGCAGGCGCGTTAGTGGCATGAAAGCAATCGAGCAAAGACAATCATTGGGCAATTCGAAAAGGCGGTCTTTCTTACGCAAACAACACCATATGAAGAGGGAAGTTATTAGCAAGCCCTCACACCAACCTGACTCTTCGATCTGCATTGACGTCAGAACCCGGAAGCGCATAAAAAGCAGACGCCACTCGTCGTCTGGTGTAGTGTGAGTCACGGCAGACACAGAACGATGGTCTTTGTTTAAGCAGATGGAGGGAGGGGACGAAAACAAGGTAAAATAGCGTGGCATTAAGCGACGAGTCTGCTTTAATGCTAGCCACACGTGGCCGAACACGAACGACGGGAGAACAACATACCCGAGAAAGCTGAGTGAATGGACGGTGCCTGTGAAAACGGGTGTTTGCAAACGTGCTCCACTATACGATACAGCGGTTCCCACATGATGTTTTATCGGTACTTATGTTGATCGATCGATCGATTGATTGATTGATTGATTGATTGATTGATATTTGTGGTTTAACGTCCCAAAACCACCATATGATTATAAGAGACGCCGTAGTGGAGGGCGCCGGAAATTTCGACCACCTGTGGTTCTTTAACGTGCACCCAAATCTGAGCACACGGGCCTACAACATTTCCGCCTCCATCGGAAATGTAGCCGCCGCAGCCGGAATCGATTATCGTTAAGCCACTGAATATTCTCTTTTAGGTTACGAATTAAACGCGGAAGAGGGCGCTTCTGTCACCCCGCAAGCGGTGCAGTGGTTTCGGTGCTCGGCTATACTTGCCCGAGAGACGTGTGTTCGACTAGCACCGTGCGGGTTCTCACGTCAACGGAGGCAGAACACGAAAACCCAGCATACTATGCGGATTGAGCGCATGTGAAACAGCCTTTGAGTAATTAAAGTTATACGGAGCTCTTCACGGGGTGTCTGTCATGGCCTGCAGTCACTCTGGCACGTTAAACGAAATAAAACGACCAACATACTATCGACCAAAACGAAATTTAGTCAGCATGGCTCACCCTCTTCTTGCGCTGTCTGGTTGCATAGATCAAATATTTTCAATTGGTACACTCCACAAGTCAGCTCACTTACTGTCTCATTTGCGTTGTCTTCCCCTTGGCATCGTGATGAAATGATGTTAACGTGCTGCATGACCGCATGTTGGCCGCCCGCTTCTCAGTCTTCGCATTATTCAACATCAGAAGCCAACATAGACCAGATTACTTCCCTTTCCCTCCCCTCGACGGCCCTATATATAATAGTATATGGCATAATACGAGGAAAAGGTAGCAAGTTAAACAAACAGCGTCGTAAGGGCAAGGCGCGCTGCGATGCACAATATTTAGAACCAGTTCAAACGACCATGTTGCCTCGGACGTCTTACGCGACGGGTTTTCACATTTATGTCATGATCAGGCAGTCATAATCGTCAAGCCCTCTTACCCTCTCATACTTATCTTAATCTACCCCATATTCAGGAGGTGATCACGAGAGCACCCAGACGTAGATAGATAGATAGATAGATAGATAGATAGATAGATAGATAGATAGATAGATAGATAGATAGATAGATAGATAGATAGATAGATAGATAGATAGATAGATAGATAGATAGAAGACAGACAGACAGACAGACAGACAGACAGACAGACAGAAGACAGACAGACAGACAGACAGACAGACAGACATACAGACAGACAGACAGATAGATAGATAGATAGATAGATAGATAGATAGATAGATAGATAGATAGATAGATAGATAGATAGATAGATAGATAGATAGATAGATAGACAGACAGACAGACAGACAGACAGACAGACAGACAGACAGACAGACAGACAGACAGACAGACAGACAGACAGACAGATAGATAGATAGATAGATAGATAGATAGATAGATAGATAGATAGATAGATAGATAGATAGATAGATAGATAGATAGATAGATAGATAGATAGATAGATAGATAGATAGATAGATAGATAGATAGATAGATAGATAGATAGATAGATAGATAGATAGATAGATAGATAGATAGATAGATAGATAGATAGATAGATAGATAGATAGATAGATAGATAGATAGATAGATAGATAGATAGATAGATAGATAGATAGATAGATAGATATTGAAGCTTTCACGATGCGCATGCAATCGATTACTTCGATTACTTTTTTTCTGTATTGTAAACTGCCCCACCCTGTATTAGCCCGATAGGGCTAACAGTGTTGATAACAAATAAAATAGAAAATAAATGTTTCCACTGAATAAACAGTTGTTAATTAGCGCTCGTGTGTGTCTTACCTATGCCTCCCGTGTGTCTTTTTCTTCCTTTTTTTTTCGTGCGCAATTCAGTGCGTCACGAGTGTCAACCATGGTCAACCAACTAGCTCCTACGCTGGCCCTTCTACCCATTAGAGCTTATCACTTAAGGTAGTACCTTCAAATAACGTAAAAAAAAAGAAACTTGTTAGGCTTGATGCGGCGTCGCAAGTACCAAGACCCCGGAAAAACACTATAGGGTCTGTGGTGCGCCATATACGTCTGGTTAGGTTAAGTGCGTTTACCTGAAAAAGTAACGTCGAAAAGGCAGAGCTTTTGCCTGACTGTGCGCTCGGCGATAGAGGCACGGGTGTCGAGGTGCTAGCAGTGCATTCTCGCACGGAGGCCTTCGCAAGCAAACAACAGCGATAAACGAGCGGCAACAGCAAGCGTACCAACTTTCAGCGCAAACATGAATACAGAATAACATTGCTCTGCACCTCCCGTGCCGGGGCCGGTGCCTGTGAGCTGTGACTATTTCGACAACAAAAACACAACTTTCAGTGCTGAATCATTCGGTTTATTTATTTATTTATTTATTTATTTATTTATTTATTTATTTATTTATTTATTTATTTATTTATTTATTTATTTATTTATTACTGGAAGGTTATCCAGGCGAAAACCTTGAATTCTTATTAAATTAAATATTCCGGTTTAGGCAGGGAAAACGGCACGATTGGTTACGATAGACGCCCTAGTGGAGGATATCGGGATAACTTTGGTATAGTACATTTTCGCAATGGTAATCATTGCTGGCGTTTAACGTCTCAAAGCAACGATATGACTTCCCCTCTTCGATGTTGTCAACCATGACAGGTGGGGGGACGCGTGCGATAGACATATTAGTCGCCCCAATTGCCCCGCCGCGGTGGTCTAGTGGCTAAGGTACTCGGCTGCTGACCCGCAGGTCGCGGGTTCAAATCCCGGCTGCGGCGGCTGCATTTCCGATGGAGGCGGAAATGTTGTAGGCCCGTGTGCTCAGATTTGGGTGCACGTTAAAGAACCCCAGGTGGTCTAAATTTCCGGAGCCCTCCACTACGGCGTCTCTCATAATCATATAGTGGTTTTGGGACGTTAAACCCCACATATCAATCATTAGTCGCCGCAATTAAGAACAGCATCATGTTCTACACACGTAGTTATATTGCTGGAATGAGTGACGCGTTAGTACACTTCCAGATTTTGATCAGAACGACGACATTTAGTTTTCATACCTCAATAAATGTCGACGGTTTGCTCAGATGACACCCGCAAACACATCAGCGGCAAAGCGAGAACGTTCTTTTTCTTTCTTCTTTTTTTTTGGGGGGGGAGGCAGAGGTGTAAGCAACATTTTATGTATGTTCGTGTCGGTGTTTGCTTGTGTGCGTGCTTATGCAGACAAGCTAAATTGAAAACATTCAGGCATGGTTTAAAGGCCCTAATCCCCCCCCCCTCCCCGGGTCACAACTCTCCACCTGCCCCTCAGGCTATTCCAGTTGCCCACACACGCCCACTCCCCGAAACATTCTCAGAAACGTGCGCCAGCTGAAATATAACTCTACACACGTGCACTGCAGCATGCTATCTCACCGTGTATGCACACTACTCAGTGTTTTTCTTTTGCTTCTTTTACAATTTTTCTTTTTCTTGCAAATGTGTCCCCGCTATTTCGTCAGAGGCTGGAGCAGTGCTTTCCTGCGCTTTGCAAACTCGCGCTGCGCTTCGCAAGTTCCACGAGGCCGCCGCCCGCCAGATAGAAAAGCGAGCTCTATCGGAGAAGCACTGCGCGCCGAGAAGAGTTGGCAAACGTCGCAGGGGCCGTGGCACGCTATCGCGGATTTCGAGCTGTCGACGCAGCAACCCAGAGGACCTGCGGCAACAGAGTGACGACGACAGCCGAGTCCGGAATGACAGCTGCACTGACCCGATTTCGCCACGGTTGCAGAGGCAAGGACGGACTTTGGAGATGAGCAAGACTACGTTTACGTTTATACTATATGTGTTGCACGCCGATACCATGCAGTGCCGCGAAAGGCTGCGCGTATCTGTCATTCAGCAACCATAAACAACAACAGGACTGTAAGGTAGATCTTTAAGATATAAGATGAATAGAAAAAAACGTGTATACAATGTAACCAGAAACAAGTTCCCTGAAGGTGGAGTGGGGACGGACGGACGGACGGACGGACAGACGGACAGACAGACAGACAGACAGACAGACAGACAGACAGACAGACAGACAGACAGACAGACAGACAGACAGGCAGACAGACAGACAGACAGACAGACAGACAGACAGACAGACAGACAGACAGACAGATAGATAGATAGATAGATAGATAGATAGATAGATAGATAGATAGATAGATAGATAGATAGATAGATAGATAGATAGATAGATAGATAGATAGATAGATAGATAGATAGATAGATAGATAGATAGATAGATAGATAGATAGATAGATAGATAGATAGATAGATAGATAGATAGATAGATAGATAGATAGATAGATAGATAGATGAGGGATGATAACCAGGAACATATCTGTGACGGTGAAAGGAGTGGCGTGGTAGATGGCCTCAAAACAAACGGAAGGTAACGTCTCAACTACACGGTGACTTAATTGTAGCACTACGTATATGCCTGTGCCTTTAAAAGTCCTCATTCAGTCGACTTGTGTGGAGGTCATATCTGGTAGTCCGGGTCATCTCTACGTAAGGGGGTATTTAGTGTTCGTTGCCCATTCAGGCGGTGAGCTTTGTCAACCCACAAGGGAGACGTAGCGTAGCGACTTTCTTTCTTCTTTTCCTCATAAATTCAGTTTTGCAACGTACATTGCGCGTGGGAGGACTAGAGGCCCACAATGCACCGTCCATTCGTTTCGTTATCACCTATTTGTAACTGGATGACGTGACCCACAACTTCTGCGGGACATCGCGGAGGGCGATGCGAAGGGGTCGTGTGTGCGGACATGTCTGCGCACGTTCCAAGCTAGCCAGGCGCCGTCTTTTCTCGCTCTTCAAGGAGGCCTGCACAGTCTTTCCGATAATCTAGGGGTGTGCGCTGCAACCCATCGCCCTGCCTCTCACGTACTACTTTATCGTACTAATCGCAAGTTGCGAATGTGGGCACACAAAGACGACCGGCCGCGGCAAATAGAAAACCGAGCTGATCTTTGGATTCAAACGGTCGTCCCATCATCTTGTCAACGCCAGGCCTATGCGCACGTTCCTCGAAGTTTAAATCGTCATGGCTTGTATTACCATCCACCACGTACTTGTTTCCGCATAGCTACAACTCAAGATCGTGCGGAATTGCCATTCGAAGGAGTCTGTAAACATTACTCTGTGGATCCACACTCAATACTCAATTTTGACTCTAAAAAAATGACTGTTGCGGTCAGAAGGCGGCAAGAAAAACGCCATGGAGTTCCTGAAAGCGAGCGGCGTTAATATTGATCACCTCTAACGTTGAAAGAAAAACAAATCAGTGCGCTGAGCGAATTCGCCGAGGGAATAAACTAAGCGCGTAGGGTAAACATGAGCAGATATTTTGTTATCTCGAGGAACACGAGAGATGTACTCTTGTACACAGATATATTTTTCTTTTTATTCCGGCCTTTTAGCAGGGGACGGCAGGAGACGTAAAGACTAACCCGAAACAATGTATGGTCTTCAATTAGGCTACCACGTAACTAGAGGGTTTACTACGCGCTGTCTGTCGCACGCACTGCTCAGCGGATAGCGTACAGGTTAGAGAGGACGCTGACTTCGTAGACTAATGGCCTTTTTTTTTCGCTGCTCGAGCATTTTCATACACTGTAAGTAAAGTCAAAGATCATGATAACGCGAACCCCAACGAAGCACAGCTATTTCTTTTCTTACCGGCCGACTCTATCTTCTTCTTCTTCTTCTTCTTCTTCTTCTTCTTCTTCTTCTTCTTCTTCTTCTTCTTCTTCTTCTTCTTCTTCTTAATGAACTTTATTTGAAGTCCGGCAGTTTTCACCGGGCGAGGTGGGGGAAGAAGGGATTAACCCCTGTCCCTTCCCACTTTCCATCGATTATGATGGCGGTGCTTCAGGTGACCGCTCGAAGTCCTTGGACCCGGGCGGCATCTTAAGCTTGAGTAAAAAAAAACCGCACTTTCTTACGGAGAGTCTCCGCTGTCAGGTGGTTGCTTTTGATTGGTGATGAGACTACTACCAGCTTCAATCACGACTATTCATTAGTTTGCCCAAGGGGTTTCGGCTCAGCAGCGCACGTTTACCTGCCAGTGACAGCGGCTAGAATATGCGTAACCGAAAACACAAAGTACAAACGTAAACACACAAAACACTCGTGCAATTGTATGCATCTTGCCAGTACTTACCTACGGAGCAGAAACCTAGAGGCTTACAAAGAGGGTTCAGCTTAAATTGAGGGCGACGCAGCGAGCGACGGAAAGGACGAAGACGAAGGGCTAGTGACGAAGATACTCTACTTTCTAGCTTACTGAAGGCTCAAAGTTCAGACACGTATTTCGTCGTGCGTATGAACATGTACGATCATCGTCAAATTTAAAGACATTGTCTCATGGGTGTAACATTATGAGACAAGAAGAGAGCAGAGTGGGTCAGGGAACAAACCGGGATTGAGAATATCATAGTTCAAATCAAGAAGAAATGGACATGGGCCGGGTATGCTGCACGTAGGCAGAATAACCGCTGGTCATTAGGAATTTCCCAGAGAAGGCGAACGCACAAAGAGGAGACAAAATTACGTGGGCCGATGAGATTAAAAAGTTCGCAGCTATAACGCGGCAGCAGAAAGCACAAGACCGAGTTGATTGGCGGATTGTGGGAGAGGCCTTTGCCCGGCAGGGGGCGTAGGCAGGCTGATTTTGATGTTGTTTGAATCGTATACGGATACATTATAGATGCTCATACACCCCCAAGCTTAGACACACGAACACAGTGACACGCATACGGCCACACTGAACGTGCAGCGGGCACCGAAAAGGCACGTGCCCACATTCATGATACACATCACACAAACATGACAAACTCGTACGTAGGCACATATACACGCACGCCCATACTCTGACACGGAGACGTAGACACACACCCACACACATACGCACGCGCGCTGAAAACAGTAACGGTTCGGCAAAACAAGCTCTAGAAAGAGACGACGACCTGGGTCAGGGCGATTCTCTTTATTTTGCTCCACAAAATACTCTGTCGGCCACAGGTAGAAGGCTTGGAAGGCCATCCTGCTGTGTTCTTGAAAAATGCTTGCTCACGACACCCAACGCACTGCTACGTCGCTGCATACGTCAACGCGGGCACGTAGGTGACTGTGTATGGGCAGGAAAGGGTTGCATAGGTCATGCCTCAACACATCTCAACAGAGAGAGAGAGAGAGAGACGGCCACACCCACCCGGGGGGGCCAAGCGAGTGAGTCAGGCCGGTTTTAGGGGCATCTGTTGCTAGCTTTGTTGCCCGCAGTGCATGTCCCGACGCGTCCCTGCCAAGCGGGGCTCACGCAGGGCATTGTTATCGGGCAGCAATGCAGCAGCAGCGGGACGACGCTTTCGAGTGGGCGACAGGTCTGCTACGAAATTAAGACTGACGCAGCAAAACTTGCGCAAGTTATACAAGTGAGACGTACGTAAGTACGCTTGAAAGGACACCAAGTAAAAAATATAGTGTCGCCTGCACTGCAATGTTTACATCAGGTTTCGTGAACGCTATAGAAAAGCGAAGAAAAAAAAAACCGAATACGCGGTTTGCGACGGTGCCTTGAGGTTCCCACATCAGCACGCCTTGAAGTCGTATTTTATAAGCGCTGGTTCAACACAGCCAGCATTAACGCGAATAAATGTGGATTGATGGAAACTGTACTTTACAGTCAGCGAACTTAGCAAGATTAAAGGTCTAGTAGGGCCACATTAGGACAATGAAGAGAAGGTATGTCAAAGCAGTGTGTGTGTGTGTGTGTGTGCGTGTGCGTGTGCGTGTGCGTGTGCTTGTTTCACACTGCGCGTAACTCGGCGAGTTCTAGCTTATTGACAACGGTGTCTATACATGGTGTCACCATTCTCGCGGCTGATAATTTCTTTTAATTGTCGGCTTCTTCTACTTCAGCCTCTTACACCTCAGCACGATGACATAAGGCTGAAATAATGCGTAGGTTGCCAACGGTAAAATTTTCAGTATTTTATTGCAGGTCTACTTTGAGAAATGTCCCACTCTGCTCTCATTTACAACAGCAACATCAATTAAATGTTCCTTTTCCTTTTTTTTTGTTGAGTTTTGCCTTGTCGCATATACAGTTGTAGCCATAGAGACCCCCATAACACTTTTTTATTCTGGAAATAAAAAGAAAATATGTAACCATCTCAGATACACGTGAAATCTACTTGCATATCAATAAACGTTTTTTTTCGTGGGAATGCCAAAATATGCCGAAGCTAGGTGAATTCAAGGTTGTAAGAGATTCTTTACAATATGACAAAATTATAGAAAATGACACAGACGTTTCGTCACCTACGCAAGATGCATCCTCCCTAAACACAAACAATAAATGAGCGGAGGTCGGAAAGTTCATTATAGTCACACACCAACTTTTATAGAATTTTTTTCTCCAAACGTTGTTGTATACATTGTTTTAAAGAAAATCCGGTAAGGGTCTACGGTTGTTGTTGCAGGCCGACGCATCGTGGCGTACGGGCCACGATTCGAAGAGTTCCCGTTTCTTTACTCTCCAAAAAATAGTAACACGTACGTTAATAGAGACGTGTGTGGCAGTTCAGCCCTCCCGAAAACGGTAAAATGTACTTTTTTGTGTGTACATGCCATGAACATAGGACCATTTCATCGCTAATCCTCTTTTCTATATGTGAAATGTGCCCGGCATGTAAGGATATGCGGTGCAAAATTTATCAGTACTTCATTGGGAAGCTATCTCCATCTCTCCGTTGAAGAACGCTGTCATATGACGCACTTTTGATAATATTGCAAAAAACGAATCCGAACACGCTGCAGCTGTTGCCTGCAGCAATATGATCGCCCTGCATGACCGAGGTCATTCTCACTTTCGTTCGTCCCACTCCGACGTAACGCCATGTAGCCGGGGTGTTTCCACTTTACTGCGATCTACGTGTCTCGGCTATTCACTGACAAGGGAGGATGCTCGATGCCTCGCTAACTCTATATTGTCCCATTATTTCCTCTGTCTCGCGATACATCTCTCTCTTTTTTTTTCTTTGGAAGAATGTTCATTCCTGACGCACGGTCGAAGTTCAGCGCCTTCGAAAACGCCATACGTCTCGCAGTGCGAGCGGCCTCAAAGGGCCAAGAACAATAAGGCCTCGAGTAAGTGACGTCACGCGCGCACCGAGTGCGTCTGCCCCGAGCCACTGGAATGCCCTCGTGCAGTGTATTTGTCGCCTTAACATGTGTGCGTGGACTATAGCAAGTACGACCAGGTTTACGCAAGCTCAGCTGTACTTTATGCATTGGCGTATCCGCAGTAAAAAGTGTACATGGTAGCGCCTGGGCATAGAGTTTCCTATAAAATTAACTAGAGGGGACTCTGGCGCTGCGATCGTTCAGCGACCATGGGAATGATGGGTAGAACACACATTTGCCTAGTCTTCGTACTTGCGGGCGGCGAATCGTACTTGCGGCTTCGTTTGCTGCTGTGTCTCGGTTTTGTTTTGAAAGAAAGATTCAACCCTTTTGAACTTTGTGACCCGGTATGGAAAGGTAAGTCTAAAAGAATACTGAGCGCAACCACTGAACATTCGCTTATATTTGTTTCGTGAGAAAACAGCTCCAAGCCACACGAACACACACGGAGCCAAAAGCAGGCCAGAAGTACGAATATTAGACAAATGTGTGTATATACCAATCATTCCCATGCTCGCTGAAGCGCCGTGCGTTGCAGCTCCCACAGACATTAGCGCCAGAGTTCCCTCTATTGTATATCAGAAAACTCTATACGTTTGGGTATCCAGAATATAGGTTATCCCCCGCACTCCCAGCCAAAAAAAAAAAAAAATCATGGTTGCACCACTGCCTACGTGCGACCTTTACACATTTTGTGCTCATGTATGATAGCGTATATAGATCAATCATTCAATTGATCGATCATGCATAAGCGTGGCATTTGCCATGGGTTTCTCACCACGGGACTTTTCGTTATATCGTCACAGCGCGTGGACTAAACCGACCAACAAAAGGCCGTGTCGTTCAAAGTTTCATATGCGTACGCCTTTGAATGTGCATGAAGGGATGCCGTAATCACGGCGAAGCAGCGGTTATAAATGGCGTAAAACTCAATGCCATCAAGACAAAATCTCTCTACATCTTTCACAATATTCGAAGTTTGGAGTTATATGAGAATGAGCGACTGCCGGAGTCAACGCTTCGACAAGCTTGTTCTGACGAAGACAAAATGTCCCTAGTCAAAAGGTTCACTTCCACGACGTTCCATATTCAACGATTTATAATCGCACAATTAAAGATACGGTTATTCCCTGATAATGCGCATTCCAAGCCAACTCGCCCACTATAGTAAGTGGGCGACTTCATTCATATTTGGAGGTAAAACTGGTATATGCAAGTAAACACATGCGACAGGGACACGAAAACAATGAGCATGTTTATACCTGTCCATCATCTTTGGACAAAGACATCAAGAGTCAGATCAAAAGCAAACCGAAAATTCATCTCAGCAAGGAGGAAGGGGTTTGTGGGAAAACACTGTTTTACTGCAGCTTGACTAAGCTCAGCCGCCGGTGTTACATTTCGACAGCACTGACTAGTACATTGCATGGAAACCCAATTGAAATGGGAGAAAAAGTTAATGCAACGAGCACAGACGTGAATGCAGTAAGTTGAGCCTTTTATTTCATTATAGTAGCACAACGCAACATCACGGAATCAAGAAAGACGTACACAAAATTAATTAAATATAATGTGTGGCAATGAACAATCGCAACCAAATAAGAGAAAGAAAGGCAACGACCACCTCAAACTGAGCCTCTATGTAAACAGGTAATAAACGCATATGTAACGAAGCTAATCTTGCCGTATAGTAGCGTATCGAAGTCCATATCAGCCCATCAAATGAAGGTGGTTACGGAAAAATTGCTAATAAACAATATGAAAACGTCGCTTCGTAGCATTCCTTAGAGGGATCGCGAAACGCTCGCTCTAAAGCGACAGTGCGAAGCCACCGGCGTCCGCACGCACTAACTAGGTGACGTCATCATAAGTAATTCTAATAAGCAATAATAATAATAAGTAATAAGTGCTATAATTCAAGCATGAAGAGAAGCTTGCCGCTGACGTGAGGTATAGAAGCTGCGGCCAACAACAGCGTCTACAGTCATACGTCCCGCCGCTCAGACAAGTGTGACTCTATCCGTACGACAGTTACAACTCTAATTACGATTAGAAATAGCAATCGTATTCAGTTACGAAAATTGTTTGGAACGTGCATAGGAAAACATATTTCTAAAAATTGCTATTCCTTTCCTAAAGATAGAATCAAACCTTTGTCTAAACACTATATAACTTGCAGTGAACCCACTGCACTTGTATTGCACGAAATAATAGCAGTGGGTATGGACGTTGTACCAGTACAGACGACACGTGTACCTCGATGTACCCCTCCCCCCACCCCAAATCGGCCCGATGGGAGCAACTGCCGTACTGCCTCCGCCACAGTGCTACAGACCTGTTCTACGAACTGTGCTGCACACATGGAGGAAGGAATAAACTGGCTGCACAGCAGGCAGATGTTATCCGACGTGTAGGACGCCGTCGTATTGCAAAGCGCTGGTGGGGTGACGCGATGACGACCCCGAGCAAACGTGCGGTACATACTCGGCTGCAATGCTGTCATGTTCCGCGCGACATTTGCGACGCGTTGAGATGGGTGAGAGAGGTCTTCCAGGTAATTCCGCATGATGTTAGTCATCACACTTAACTATATACCGTCAGCTTCATTCAGTAGAAACGGCTGGCTGTCCTGGCAACGCAACAAAAACGAAAAATAAAAAAAAGGACAGGTGGGGAAGACGGGCAAGCACAGGCTGTCTGCTGAAACGGTCTACAGCCCTATTAATGCTAATGACGAAGATACTCTACTTTCTAGCTTACTGAAGGCTCACAGTGCAGACACGTATTTCGTCGTGCGTATGAACATGTACGATCGTCATCAAATTCAAAGGCATTGTTCGTCGTTACGGCGCTCTTACGGGGACAAAGTTCGGCTAGAATGACAGAAACAGCCTCTGACGTCAGCAGAATTAACAATCATATTTATAAAAAAATGAAAAAGAAAACAGTGCAAGAGCCACCAGAAAGAAAGACTGGCAGAGCCATTGCGATGTTTTTTTTTTTCTTACAATAATGAACAATCAACTAGCCTAACTAACAACCATTGTGAAACTCCGTACGTTAAACATTACAGTCATACTAAACTAAGAAAGGCAATTTAATATTAAGAACATGTTGCGTATATTCGCTATACATGGCGTTGTAATAGACTGCGCTTCCCGCGCAGCCCTGGTTGAATCTCGTTCGAACTTGCTGTTAGGTCAGTTGTTAACTATACCTGTTGCTGGGCTAGTTGGAAGTCTACATTACGGGAAAAAGAAATAAGGACCTTCGTGTTAGCGAGTCATCCGTGGTATTGCTTGAGAAGGAAATCTCTTAGTTAGGTTTTCTGTATTCTCGCAAAACTTGGTGAATCATTGCACATTCCCATCATTATTGACCATCGCTCTTGAGCCTCATACAGCAGTTATGCATGATGATCGGTCACGCACAATAAACAGATGGTAGCTATCGTTCTGTTTTTTTTTTTTTTGGATGCGTGTGTGAATGTGGACGTTTTTTTTTTTTTTTTAAGGGGATTCCAAGTCGCGCAAAGTATACCTTCATTATGTGGTGGAATCTGGTCCGAGAAATCTCACATCAGCTATATACACATTTCCTCGTACGCCACAGGCCTATCTTGCGGTTCATACTAGCGATGTCGTTAACCTCAAAAGCACAAAGTAAACAACAACAATGACGGCGACAACAACAACAACAACAACTATTATATACTACAGAATTCGCACAAGGGCACACCGCAGGCGTACGGGTCGTCACGAGTCGTACTCGTTTTAGCAGTAGCGGTTGAGCGTACACTGTAAAACGTATTCGCTAGGTACGAAGGTGCCGTACCATCGTGATCGGCGCGAAGCTTTCGCAATTCAAATGTTTTTTTATCCACGCGATTCACTAACTGCGTGGGTGACGCGGTGAGGCGATTAAATTAAAGCGGGTAATATGGAGGCCTTGAAGACTAAAGAGCCAAGTGGCGACCAAGACGGTACAGTGTTTCCCTACTTGACTTACGGTCACTGCTAAAGACCATATTGATTCTGTAACGGGCAGACGATTAAGAGAGAGAGAGAGAGAGAAAAGACACTGCGCTGCTGCTGAGTGCATAGTTACGTACTCACAAGTATTGCAATAAAGGAACCACTCAGTCGATACCAGGGAGTTCTAGATTTCTGTGACCCACACTGGGGTATACTTTAAGCGCCGGGCATACGAATGAATTGAAACTCTCTCACAAAGAACTACCAGAGATATAATGGCTTCTTACTTAATCTTGTCTAACAAGTCATACTAAACAAGTCTAACTTGTTTAGTATGACTATAATGGCAGTGTAGTTACGAAAGTCTTCAAGGTAACCAACTGACGCAATATTTAAATCTCGCGATTGATTGACTGTTGCTTTTAATATGATATTTCTAGAAATTCAAATGAATATCGTGCAGTATTCTATTGTCGATGGCATGTCCCGGTATGACGACTTATTGATGTCGCAGTGTGGCGTCTTAGTGTGTGTGTGTGTGTGTGTGTGTGTGTGTGTGTGTGTGTGTGTGTGTGTGTGTGTGTGTGTGTGTGTGTGTGTGTGTGTGTGTGTGTGTGTGTGTGTGTGTCACATTAAGCGATGGTGGTTAACGACGCACACACTATCACGGGAGTACTGAAATAAGGTTGAAACAGGAAAGAAAAAAATGAATAACATAAGAAGGATGGAAGTAAGATAGAAGTAGAGAGGTTAAAAAGAAAAAAAAATCGAAGGAAACATGAAAAAAAAAAGGCGGCAGCTTCGCCGTTGAACAATAGCTGTAATATGTGGCGACGCTGGTTTCTTTCTCTCTTTTATTCGTTTTCTTTTTAATTGACGTAGCCGGAGTCTTGCCACGAGCGTGAAATCCAGAGGACCGACTCATCGCTCCAGCTGCGGCGTGGAGGGTTCATATACTCGCTGACATTTTAAAAAGCGTGTTCCTTCGCAACAGCTCCCTAGAAAGAAACAAAGTTAAAATAACAAGAAAAAAAAAAGACGAAAGAAAACAGCACAGGCGAGCAACGCAGGTAGACGACAGCCAGCAGCTTTCCAAAATGCCATTGAGAAATAAAGGCAGCCGAGACAGGCGCCGTGCAGGCTTAAAGCTCTGAATGGGGGAAAAAAAGGGGGGGAGACGGAGCGAAGAGGGAGAATACGAAACATTCTGAAATATTCACGTGAAGTTAGTATGAGAATCAACACTGCATAGATATACTGATCAATTGGACCAACCAGACCTCAGTAGCAAGCCATGTTGGCGACTCACAATACCGCATACAGTGTTAAAGTTCGTCATATCGTATAAACGTCACACTCCTAATATAATATATATATATATATATATATATATATATATATATATATATATATATATATATATATGCAGTTTCAGGAATGGACCTCCCGTCATTAAATTTTATAATTTTACCTAAACCACAATGAAGTGAAGTTATGAGATAAAGGGAAAATTACGTAGAGTGGACAACAAAACAACTCTCCGGCAGTGGGAACCGAACCCACGGCCTCGGAATCACGCAAGAGACGTGTCCCATCTGAATCGAGTGCAGAACAAACGCTCAGACTGATGTAGGTCTTCTATAGATTGGTCTCGGACTGGATATACATGTTGAGTTGTTTGGCGTCAGTGTGAGCCTTCGTAACACTGGAATCATGCAACGGTTTCTCAACAAGAAAAAACAACGTCATTTTCTTTCACAGGTGTTCATGCAGAAAAGGCTACACGGCGATTCTCAGGAATGCACGGGTGTTCTCAAAAGAAGTTCATGTTTTTTTTTTTTTTTGTCTTCGTGTCTTTCTTTTTAATTGTTTACTGCGAAAAAATTTCGTACTAGAACAAACGGGCGTAAGATATGCCTTCTGGGCATACAGCGAACAAAACAGTCGGAAGTGAACTCTCTCTTTTTTTCTAAACTTCGTTTTTTTTTTCAGCATTGTTTAAAAGTGATCCAGCGGTATATACGTAAATGTCTCTGTTATTGCACTAGGGAACCTATCAGCTGCTGCCGTCATCTGTTTGCGCGTCCAAGCAAAACTACTCCCCAGAAAGATTTTAAAAAACTACACTCATCAATTTCGACTGCTACTACGTTGCGAGATTAACGGAGTACGAAATCTAGCTCGCAAAAAAATTGTATAAGAATATAATAAAATAATATTTTAAGCAAACGATGGTATTCTGCACTGACAAAAAGTATACCTCAGGAACAATGCAATTTTCAGACACTGCTGGCATTTTTTTGTTAATTGTTAAAGCTTCTAAGCAGCGCCAGGAACTCTTATCACGAACAAGGGTTTACGAACAAGATTTAGTATGGATCGAGAAACCTTTCCAGCAAGTTTTAAGAGGCTTAGGTGATGTCTTATGAAAACAGAAATTCAACTTCGAGATTTAAACAAAAAACACAGCGCATTCGGAAAGAACAGTGAGGCGATCGATAAAGGATACGACTACAAGAATCACTACCTATGTGTTTCATCGTGACGATAAAATAAATACGGCGATACACAAACATTCAACCGCTTGCAGTCACACGAGCAAACAACAAATGAACGAAGAATTACGGGGAAGAAATGATCGTTAAACACCAGGTGAAACTGAAAACTTGTTCCCTAACAAGGCGCAATTATGTGCTGCCTTCCTGAGACACCAGAATTCTAAGTCACTTACAATTCGGTTTCTCGCGTAAACGACTTTCTCTTTTAAATAGGAGAGAAAAATACGACTGTTTTGTGGGATGCACTTTGAGTTCACGAAGCCGGAAAACAACAGCAGCGACAAGAGGTAACAAATGGCGGAGTGACGCCATCCTAACAAAGAACGCGAGCAGCGCCTCACGTACGCACAGCTGAGAGGTCCAGCTCGGTGGAACATCAAGGTCACAGGCAGCTTCTAAGTTGTAACTCCAAGTAAGGTTGTCGAGTCATTGCGGTCAGCTCGGTCCAAATCATCGGTCTGCGTGGCTATCGAATTCACGACGTGGGATAAACGCGAGTCGTCGGACGAGCCCATTCGACGATGTAAACAAAGGGACCGACGCCCAAGCCACAGCTCCCCCCCCCCCTTTTACCCTTAGGCCTAAATGGCCCATATTTCGTACCGAAACTACTTTCTCCGTTGACTGAACATACGAGGAATCGTAAAAACGCTATATTCACGCAGTGTATCCGCGACGTAGCAGCGCTAATAAGTGCCGAATGCAAAACAGCTGGAGCACCAGATGGCCATCGCTGCCCTCGTCGAGCGTCCAATATGGCGGCTCTGCCTTGGCAACAACGGCCGATCAGAAATATTTCTGAGAGCGAGCAAATAGAGGATATTAAACCAAAACTACAGTGTTTCAGACCCCTTTAAAAGTACCTTCATTCGTTCTAAAACTACGCGAAAGAAAAGACAGGTTTTGCAATTCGAAAGAAAGCTGTAAACAAGCCTCGTCCACGTAGGCAGCTCGAAAACCGGCTCTACGTCCATCACGGCGTAAAAGAATGATAACGACAGTGACTCGGTTTAAGTATTTATTAAAGCATTTGTAAAGAATACGAGTTAGTGTGGATCCAGAGAAAATAACGTCGGTGCACGACCGGCTTACTTCTGAACTCCGGGCGAAAACAGCTTGGTAACATTCCGCATAGCGAGCGTCGGTGGCAGCGACGAAGCGAGCAGCGTCTGCTACGGAAGAGAGCAGACGACAAAGGCCTTTCTCTCCACGGGACGCGTCGCCCGCGTCACCCCACCGGCCCTGACGTCGACTTCCGGAGAGAGCAGCCAATCCCGTCGGCGGACCGGTTGTTTTTTTGCAAGCGCAAACCTCCTATTGGCCAGAGTGCGACGTCATCGCTGACGTTATGAGTGAGGAGGGTTTAGCGATGCCGGCCGCATATATACGAGGAGCACGGCGAGCGGCTTTCAGTCGTACGCCTTGCAAAGGACACCAAAGGTGGCGGCTCTGCCGTCTTTTCGCGTTGTAACCCACCTGCCAAAAATAAGTGAAAAAATTATATATACCTTAGCCGTAAACCTCAGTCGGAACCGTCCAAGTGTGTCTGTGTGCACCTCCCGAGTCATCGTTGTGGCTGTTGTGTGATTGTTTGCGACTGGTGAGTCGTCGTCTCCCTGTGATCTCCGTCGTGAGCGTCGTCAGCTGGATCCCTGCGCCGCAGCCATCGCCATATTGGATTGTCAGCACTAGGCCTACCTGCGACAAGCCCAAGCGAGTCGTTTGCCCCGGGCCGTGGGTGGAATCAAAGTGGCTCGTGCTCGGTTACCGGTCAAAGTGTGCTCCCACCCTCGCTGTTGGCTTCGCCACTGCTGGACTCGAAGCTCATCATGAGACTGGAGATCCGAAGTGCGTCCGAATTCCTCATGAATATTCTTCGGCTCGGTCGGAACCTGGATTCCCGACTGCTCGACGTGTTCCGAGGAACCTTAGAGGACTTGTTGCGGCACCACTACCAGCACCACTGGTTTCCCGAGAAGCCGTCTAAGGGCTCCGGCTACCGCTGCATCCGAATCAACCACAAGATGGACCCGATCCTGGCCAAGGCGGGCCGCGCTTGCGGCCTGCAAGAAGCTAGTCTGCGCGAGCTGCTGCCCAACGAGCTGACGCTCTGGGTGGACCCGCTCGAGGTGTCGTACCGCATCGGCGAGAACGGATCCATTTGCGTGCTCTACGATGGAGGCCACCACCACGCATCCACGAGCAGCAGCAGCAGCGTGAGCAGCCACGGTGGGAGCAACAACAACCACTACTCGTTGCTCGCCAACTCGCCGCAGGGCGCCCTCTCCTACCATCACCAGCACAACAATCACCTGAACAACAACCACCACCACCACCACCACTACTCGGGCTACGAGCGCATCGCGGCGCGGCCCGCGGGCTGCAAGGGTTCGTGGGACGCCGACCCGCGGAACATCAACTTCGAGCCGATGGCCACGTACGTGTCGAGCTAAAAGAGCGCCTATTATCTCTCTCCTAAGTGTGTGACAAGAGACAGACTGCCAAAATGTACGCGCTTCAGTGCGTTTGAGGGTTGGGGGCCGCGGTGGGCTGCGCTTGCAGCCGACGCCGCCACTCCGCGCATATCCGACGGTTGATGACGCCGCCTCCTTGTGTGATAGACCGGTCGGCTTTCCTCGGCTGCCGGTCACCTCCGCCGAGCCGGCACGGACTCGTCGCGTTGAGTGCGCCAAGTCGTCCGAATGAGAAAGCCGCCGGCTGGCTCGATTTACCTCTGCAGCGTCGCTATCGCCGGGCAGCGACTGTGGGCGCTGTGGAGCGCACCGGTGCGGTCGCTACCTGGGTAGTGTTTTTTTGCTTAAAAAAAAAAAAAAGAACGTACCGTGTTCGTTGTTCAGTGCGAGACCACCGGCGGCTTTCTCGTTTTCTTCGTCCGTCTTGCAACTGCTTCGCGCACGAATCCATGTGCAAAACCGTTGCCGGACCCGCTGTGGTGGCCGGGAGCCGAAGAAGCCCGGCTGTTTTGCGACGGCGATCGTCCTCGGGATCGGTACGAGTGCACACCCGTCTTCACCTACCGACAACTCCATCTTCACGGTGACGGGACGGGGGTGCATGGCGCAGTGGTGGGTTCAGCCCGCCTCCCAACCTGGAAGCCTCCTTCGCTTGGCCACAAGGGCTGGGAGGTATGGTACAATGTGATCTCGTTAAAAAAAAGCAAACACAAACTTTTTTTGTTCATTTAGAAGAAGGCCCCTCTCCGACTTTTTTTTTTTTTTTGAGACTTGTACACCGCAATTAGAAACTTCGTCGTCGTAGTTGATACGTGCTTCACCGGAGTGTAAGAAAAAAAAATAGACTTTACTGATGAATGAGGCACCAACTACAGCGACGAAAGTTGTTGTTTTTTTTTTCAAACTTCGGTTACGTCAACGTCTCCACCACGTAGTGCGTGCGTGTGTTTTTTGTTTATTTAAGTGAACGCGTGATAAAAAAGAAGTGCTCTTCCTCTCCTTCTCACCCCCGGTTTTTTTTATATATGTATAATTATGTATATGTGTGTATAATAGTAAAAATGCCAGCCAGTACTACACGAGTGAAGGTCAAAAAACAAAAACTTGCGTAGCGGCGAGAGATGTTTTAAAAAGGAAAAAAACACAAAGTCGTGTAGGCAATTGTACAAAAGATACAAAGTGAAATGCCAACAAAAAACACACCCCCATACAAAGAGTTTTTTTCAGGAGAGTCAGGGGCAAAAGTGATGTGTTTGAAAGGCGACAGACTGATGCTGTTTGGAATGTGTATACCACCACGTCTCTCTCTCTCAAAGTCAGAGCAATCACGTTTTTTGTGTGTTTGTGTGTACACAACCTGAGAGTACAAGTTTTTTCAGGGACCATTGCCGCCCCCGAAAATGCCCATCTTTTTTTTTTCTTCGGAGAAGAAAAAAACATGCATCAATGAAGAGAGTGCGCGAAAGGAAGAAAACACAAAACATTTATTAAACTAGTGTACATCTTAGTGACGCATCGGCAGAAGCAGCTTTGAGAAACGTAAATACTACAGGGAATTGAAAGTAGCGTCGATTAACAATGTAGAATACACTGCTCAGGGCAAGGTGTTTTGAAAAACCAAGTTGAAATTTTTAATTATACACAAGCCTAGCCGGTCAGTCAAGCTCTTTCGAATGTCCCTTTTGAACTGACTTAATTTATGCGGCCGCTGCCAGAATTGAGGAGAAACTCCAACGGATGTTTCAGAAAAAAAGAACTATAACACTGCGGTGAATTGGAAGGTCTTCGATTATTTTTAAGAAACATTAGACTCATCATTGTGCTGCTAATTTTGTCATAAATTAGGGTGGGCGAGATAATTTCCTGCATTTGTCACTGTATCAACATTTTTTTCGTTGTTTATTATTTTAATGGCCTCAATTCTTTTCCCCTTTCGTCGATTGTCTCCCCCGCCCCCACGAGTAACTATTTGCCGACACCACTGCTAGTTACTCTTACCAACCACTGTGATCGCTGCCGCTACAGCCGTCATTATTACGTCGTCTTTGGTCGTCTCACCGCTTTTAATGAAAGCAAAACGACACATTTAAACCTACTGCATTCTGTTTAGTTGACACCCCACGCTAAAATGGAGTTTCACAACTCTGTTTTGTAAACTGGTCACCGAAATGTTTTTTTTTTTTTTTTGCTTTCTCTCTAATGTTTTTTTGCTGTCGCAACGGCGTGTTCATCAACACGTCAAAGTATTACTGCCCTGCCTAACTATTACTTATGTATAGTTTTGCTCTACTGTTACTATTTACCGGCCCACTGTGCCTGCCTGTGCTAATCCACGATTAGTTATTTACCGGTGACTATGTAAAATTCAGTGTGTTATTCTTTGCAGTTGGGTTCAGTCGTTGCAGTTCTGCGCCAAGCGTTTCAATTGGAAGGGGCCATAGAGAATTGCAAGATGCGTCAGCAGATACTCTGGATTGGGCAATCTGCTGTTACGTTTTCGAAATTGTTTGTGGACCCTAACACTTGAATGCTCGATGAGAAGGCAGTGACGGTACCCAACTTAGTTAAAACAGAGATGTACTGAAATCATGCTTTTATTCTACATATTGCCTTGTAAAGAAACCATCTGTTGTATTTTCTTTCTCTGGATCCCTGCACCTTGTGTTGTCATTCTGAATCCTGAAACGGTCTTCTTGCCATCCCTGTCTCCAGTGATCCAGCCTACTCTCGCATGATGACCAGCCTAAGCAAAAAAAAAAAAAATGGCCGTCTTGCTTGACCCGTCTCACCTTGCCTTGTGAATCTTCTGTACAATTCTCTCATTTTCTTTTTCTTTCCAGAGAAAACAAACGTTTTAACAATTGTGTAAATGAGCGAAAGTGATAAGAATATGTCGTCTTCAAAACAAAACGTGATTCATGAGAGAGTTCTCGAAACACATTATTGTTTTTATTTTTAAAATCGCGCATTATTTACATGCTCATCAACCACAAACACATCGTGCGTCGTCGTCGTCAACCCTCGTATGACTGAAACTGCATTTTGCCAGTTTGTCTTGTAAAGATTCATTTTTTTTCTCTCTATGTCTTGTAAAAAGGAAAGCTGTATAAAGGCATTATGTAAATGTACAGTCGTACAACTATAGGAGATTTTTTTGTACAGTAAATAAACCTCGTGGATGCATTGAAAACGTGCGACTGTTCTCTCTTCAATGGGCCTTGCTGGCCACATGGACAAAAATTCCCTGGAAATTTCGCAGACTGGCTCAGAACTCAACACCCCTCACCCTGTACCAAGTTATTTCATCCCTTCCCATTTATTTTGACGTCCAAAGTGGTGAAAACTCAGTGTTCGCTTCAACGCGTTCCCGTCACACAACTGTGGATATATGATGAAGACATCTCGACACTAGAGGATACATTACTATGGATACGCGAATCAAAAGCCTTGAGGATATCGATAAGTGAGTCGACGAAAATGGATAACATACTAGAAAGAGGTAAGCACAGCTCAGGTTGACTTTGACCTGCAAGGTGCAGTTGGCCTGAGTGTTTTTTTCTGTTGTTTCTTCTGAAGCTTATACAAATTTAAAGGATCGAGAAAACTCGAAAGGCCATGGTAGCGACCTTGCATCTACACCTAGCTTTGTTGCTAGTAGCAACACAAGCAATTAATGACGACGCGCAAACGCCGCTAGGTTGCGCATCGTTTTCATGAACCCATATGTTGCAGATGACGCCTTAAAGTTGAGTGTGACGCACCCTCGCGACCAGAAAGTGGAGCCTCGCATGAATTGCGTTGTGTAATGTGACGTAGAGCGACGCTCGCACGTTCAGGTCGCAAGTCTGACCAGAAGACTTGTGTATGTTTCAACCCGAAACTATAGCGGTGTCCACACGTTTATGGAAACAAAATCCGACGGTTTTCGGGGATTCTGCAAGCCAACCGATCGCGACCAATAGAACATCTCAATGGAAAGAAAAGAACCTCCTTTCTTAACTACTGCAGATGTCTGCAAAGGCTGACGTCCCTGTCAGTGCATTTTTGGAGGGGTCACGCATATAAACGCGATAGCGTTAAGAGCTCCTTTCTCGGAGCTCCCTGAATTCGAGGTGGGGGAGGCAGGGGCAACAACAATAAATGGTCATTTGTCGCTTTGTATGCCGTGGCGCAAAAACATTTCAGTTGGGAAGGGGGGCACGGCCCCAGGTGTGCCGCTACCTGGCTACAACAGGCCGCTGTCACAAGATGTAGTAGTCTCCCGCAAGGGCCGTGGCAGTCAAACATACTGGAGCGCGGCATGTCGGCTAATGTTGCCATTTAAAGAAAGAAAATTCTTTAATCCCGTATATGGGTCATGTCTGAAGGGGAGTCGACGTATGGACATATCGGTAATGTTCTCCAAAATGACAGGCATCTGAACGCCCGTTCTGAAACGTAGTTTCATCTCAACAGGTTATTCGTACACATGGTGATCGAATCGCGTGCTTCACGGAAGATAATGCTTGAGACCAATCACGTCTGTGTAGCTAATGAATACAATTTAACTAAAAAAAAGGAAAATGCGGGAAAATAAAGGCAGTCTTGTGCGAACCGCTCGTGAAAGGCCCGTGGTTTGAGACCCCTAACCAAGGCGGTTGCGTAGGCAGTAGGGAGGGCGGGAGGTCAAACGCACTCGATTGTTTTTAAAAATCGGGATGTGTGTATTACACATGCACGAACACCTAGTATGTTTGAAGTTCCCCGAATAAGATGTCCGTATATGCTATTGGACCAACGCATTCGCTTTTTTCTTCTTCTTCTTTCCTTGTGTCTTAAACAGGAACGCGCACTTAACGCAGCATAGCGGCTCTGTTGCCTCCACTTGTCCCGGGTTAACTCGACGCGCAACACGGGCCTCTGGCGCCTGCCGGGGCCGGCCTGCTGGCCTCGTCGCATACGGCGCCATCGCGGCCAGCGCCGCCCGTGCGAGGCAGTCGCTCAGCGTTTTCCGCCCCACGCGGCCGACCAAAGCAGTCGTCGTCTCTCGAAATGAAACTAGGCCGACCGCTCGTAGCCGTTGCGGGAAGAAGAGTGGGGGAAGAGGCTAATAAGCAAGGAAAAGAAAATAGAACAGCGGAAGAAAAAGAACAAAAAAAAAAACAGAGCGCTGAGGAACAGGCGCAGAGAAAAAAAAGGACTCGACATAAATGCCAGGCCCCGCTTGCAGCCTGCGTGCCGTTTTCTGACTCTATTGCAGTTCCCGACACTACAACAACGGTGGCATGAGCATTGAATAGCTGGCTCGTTCGTTGTGTGTGACTCTGTGTGTGTGGAACGAGTGGAAGAGAGAGATAAGGGGGAGAGGTGTAGCGTACTGGTGTGGTGCACAGCGGGTGGCCTCTCCGACGTGACGAAGGAACTTTCACAATGGAACAGCGGTTGAGCAAGAGGCGGAGATGGCAAGGGGGAGAGGTTGCCGGGGAAGGGAGGGGGGGGGGGGGTGTTATAGCTGGTCATCGTGCGATTACTGTGCAAACTCGAGACCGTCACCGCCGTCACCAGGGGGCCCGAATGACGAACTGTTGCCCTCCTAAAGAAGGAAAACAAAAATAGAAAAAAAAGGAAGGAGAAAGAAAGCATTCAATGGCCAGCCATCTCAGAACGACCCACAACAGGAGATAAATTTGAATTAATTGTAAGCGTGTGTGAGGGGGGGGGGGGGATCTTTTAGCAACGTTCGGCAGTGTAGATGCCGAGGCTAGCCGATAAAGGAACAGATCTCCAGGACCAACTTTGGTCGATCCAAGAAGCCCGAGAAGCTACCAGAAGGTGGAGTCGTTCTATATAATACCTCAGGCGTGGCCTAGATCCAGACCATCAATTTGTAATGTTTTTTTTTCTTCATTAAATTTGTCTATCATTTACTCCCTGAAGACACATACACAGCCGCAAACATGTTTTCTTTTTCTGCTAAGAGCTAGGATAGTACAAGGACAAATCGAGGAACCTTTAGCATTCTTGCTGCTTAACTCTTATATATGACTATTTGGCGTCACCCTCAATATGTTCGCGTCTGTTGGGAAACCGCAGGCAGGGTATTTCGCGTCTAGAAGCCCATGTCGTAAAGCCTACTCAGTTCTTCCGTGGATGTCGAAACGCACGTGAGATCACTCGTTAAAGGGCCAGTTTTCCCCGTGTCGCCCACTTGGAGAGCCCTCGCGCATTGTGTATAGTACAACCGGTTCTCGTCACCAAGATGAAGCGCTTTGTGCTCGGCTAAGCTATTGAGAACATCTGGACTAGGTGAGCATTTACGCAACACGGTTACTGTGTCTGCGGAATAAAGATGTCTATCTTCGATGCCGTACTTGGAAGCCGTATTCGAAGACGTTTCGCCGCTGAATATTTCACCTTGACGACTTTATGAGTGGACTAATACAATAGGCGTTCGTTTTCTGTAGCATGACCAGAATTTTTTTGCGGGGACACAGTGGGGCGAGGGGGAAGTGCAATACACTTCACGTGTGTCCGTGTGCTCGTGACTGCTGTTGATGCTCTGACAGTTGCCCCACCGTCGGATGGATGGATGGATGGATGGATGGATATGGCTCTACCCTTTAGATCGTGCGGTGGCTAGCGCCACCAAGCCGTAATACTTAATGAACCAACAACTAGATTTATTTTTCTTTCCTTTAAATAGTGAGGTTGAGGATTCGTACTTTATAGTGAATGGTTTTAAAATGCTACTTGACGGGATTTGAGCTCGCTACCTCCTGATCTCTAACCGAGTACTCTACCCACTACGCCACGCCAGGACGTCCTGTGGTGTGCGACCTCTGCTGACTGCTTCTAACCCCATCTTCTACTTTCCTATTCTTTATTCCTCCTCCACTCCACCACTACAATGCATAGAATTTTCTAATATACACCAGAGGGAACTCTGGCGCTGGTGTCTATGGGAGCTGCAACGCACGGCGCTTCAGCGAGCGTGGGAATGATGGGTAGTACACACATTTGTCTAATCTTAGTACTTCTGGCCTGCTTTTGGCTCCGTGTGTGTTCGTGTGGCTTGGAGCTGTTTTCTCGCGAAACAAAAATTAGCAAATGTTCAGCGGTTGCGCTTCCCCACCTTATTCTTTTAGACTTACCTTTCCAAATCGGGTCATAAAGTTCAAAAGGGTGTAATCTTTTTTTTTTTTTTCGAAACAAAACCGAAACACAGCAATAAACGAAACCGCAAGTACGATTCGCCGCCCGCAAGTTTGAAGATTAGGCAAATGTGTGTACTACTCGTCATTCCCATGGTCGTTGAACGATCCCAGCGACAGAGTCCCCTCTAGTTAATTTTAGGAAACTCTATGCTACAAGGCACTTAGCCGTGTCGCCATCTGCAAACAAAAATTAGTGCCCTTTTCCTTTCTTTCAAGAATTACAATATATATTCAAGAATCACGTGCGTGCTTTTGTATGTGTGCGCGTATAGTCTCATCACAAAATTGTCAGACGGAGGAGGGTTCATTCATTTTAATTGAATATCGGCACTTTAACGTTGTTCCTTGTATAGCTTTAATTATTCGTGTACAGTTATATGCTACAGCAGCATTGCATTGGTAGGTTCATGGCTTCATTTTGTAAACTAACCGAAGGTGGGACTACGGCTTGCATTAAGCTTCATAACGTCAATTTTCGCCCTCCTTTACATGCAAAACAGCAGGCGCAAGAGTTGCGTTTGTGTAAGTTGTTCTTGCAGACGCAGTATACAACACGGATATTAGGTTACCTGACTTCGGGGCTAAGGCTCATGATTTAACAACTGATTTGATTGATATGTAGGGTCTAACGTCCCAAAACCCTCATATGATTTTGAGAGACGCCGTAGTGGAGGGCTCCGGAAATTTCGACCACCTGGGGTTCTTTAACGTGCACCCAAATCTGAGCACACAGGCCTACAACATTTCCGTCTCCATCGGAAATGCAGCCGCCGCAGCCAAGATTTGATCCCGCGACCTGCGGGTCAGCAGCCCAGTACCTCAGCCACTTGACCACCGCGGCGAGGCATGATTTAACAACTGCTTTGTCGGTATTACAGGTTTAGCCGTGTGTGTGGTGGTGGTGGAGTTCTATTAAACATTGTTCAATTTGCACGTACCAGTTGTACTTGAAGGCTGGTAAGTAAGTGCCACATTGAATACTGATATCAATGCAGTGTTCGAAACGACAGTTAGTCACTCCTGCATACAAGCCTTCCTCGGTTTAAATGACTTCTCGCATTTTTTGCCGCTAAACAATAATCCTAACGCAACTTTCTCAAAATTTTTAAATATTCATTTCAAATAAAATGCCGTGGGATTGAAAATGATTGCCTTGCTATTCTAGAACTGTTCGAACAGCGTTCGACTTCGCATGGCTGTTTGATTCGGCTCTGAACTTCACTGTGTGCCTACACATTTGGAAGTCCGCTACCAACTTGTGAAATTTCTGTAATTTATGCGCACTATAGTTCGACGTCCTCTTTGACTGTAACCGACTTGTGACACCTATTTAATTTATGCGAACTAGTCGGTCCTCCTTGCCTTCAAAGTGGTACTGGTAAACACCACCGCGCACTGTAACGCGTTGATCACGTGATTGGCCGACAATTTTTTTTTTCTGGTTTCAGTTGCGTTGCGTCAACCTTACATTCTCTTTGCTGCATGTAGTTATCCATTCTCTACACCCGATGTAATCCGTACTTGCTGTCGTCAGCCACCTGTGTACAACAATGACGTACTAAAGCAGCTATGTCTGAACTGATTGCGTCCATCTGTTACACAATTAACCCATACGTTTCAAGACAAGGCGCAAGTTTAATTGTTGACTCATTATTCTGCCAAGAAAAGAGGTAGTCTCCATGCATTGAATGTGAATGCGAAGGTGCCGTCAACGACTGCAACGGGGCGTTCGTTTTGTAGCGAAATAATAAAAAAAAACGAATATACATGCTTACGTATGAAAAGGAGGAATAAAAATACAAATCAATGCAACGTTAATATGTGAAAGGAGGAAGCAACAAAAAGGGAGAAGGCAGGGAGGTTAACCAGAAAGACATCTGGTTGGCTACCCTGCACTGGGGGATTAAGGAAGGGGACAAAAAAGACGAGAAAGAGGGAAGAGAGGGAAAAAGGGGGTGGGGGAGAGACTGACAGTAATTTCACTGCAGCGTGTAGAACTTTACCGCATGTCAGAGGCGTTCACACAAGCCTGTCTTTCTCAGGAAACACAACAGTAAAGCTAACAACATTATAAATGCACTTAGATGTAAAACAAAGACATCGGAATGGGTCACGCATACACAATTGGTTAGATATGCGGATAAGGATACTTAAGCACAAGGTGAAATGAATACGAGGTTGAAGCCATCTGTGAGACTTTACGGAAGAGTTGCGACCTCAGGCATAGTGTGTATCGGCGTGATATAAAGCAGGCGTACTATTTATTTTCTTTTTTTTCTATTTCTTGAAGCGTGCGGTATAGTGTTTCTGCAACTTTGAGCATGTATGTCACCGCTACTTCAAGGAAACAACAAAAAAAATGGGTGTACAGGAGGTTTTTGGGCAGTGCTGTCGCCAATTGCCGTGGCCTTCCCCGTATACAACTTCGGTTCACAAACAGTGCTTTGCGCATGGTCGCGTCCCCGCACTCTTGCCGCGCCGAGAGGCCTTCGCGTGAGCCAGTCCGCAGTTCGCATCGCCTCCGTCCCGGATCATGTACGAAAGCACTGCAGCGAGAACGTCCACGGCCACCGTGTGTCATACCTAACTCCTCGCCAAAAGTGCCTGCATGATGCCACTATACACTCAGGATGGGGTTCACTCACATAAGTATAGAAAATGCGTACAAAATATTCGGACCAATGGCTCGCGTATAGCTAGTGACTAGTCCGACGGTGAAAAACACACAAAAAATGGCAACGAAGGTAGATAATGAATGAACAAGGCTTTACAAGTCAGGATGAGCAGGTTTCATATCAAAGTGGTTCTAAGAGAGAAGGGAAGAGAAAAGTGAGCCCCGTAACTGCCTGCTTCAGAGAGCGACACCTCAGATGTAGCTCACAAGGGATGGGGGTGAGGAGGGATTAAAAGGATAGGAATAAAGGTGTAGAGAGAGAGAACAAGTATCATCATTTACATATTCATAACGATGCAAGAGATGCTAAGTTTGGCTGCGCAAGACAAAGAGCTTACATGTAAAATCAGAGTTACGTGTTACTTTTATTTTCCACGTGCACATTGTTCCACGTTATAGCGCCCCGAAATTTTGTTAGTCATTCATTGTTTACAGGAACGTACACACCCTGACGCCTTTCCTATATACTTTCACCACTGTCTCCTTTAACCATCGTCTGTTTACGCAGTTCAGCTTGCACTGTCCTCGTATATGTTTGAGGCCTCAAGACAACATTGTTTAATAGGAGAAGATCTAAGCTGTACAAGAATGAGATGTGTAGACAGTACTAGAATAAGGTCTAGAGTAAAGTCTAGTACATTCTGCTCCCAGGGGTCACATCGCGTTCACAAAGCGGAAAGAGGGAGGAACATGGCCTCAGTTACACTGGGTCTCGGTGCACGCGTGCAGACCCTCAACGAGGCTCGACGAACCCGGCTCGTTTTCGTTCCTCTTTATGGCCGCTGCACGAACGAAGGATGTCCTTTCTGTTGTTGTCTTCTTCTAGTTTTTTTTTTCTTTCTTCTTTCGTGGTTAATCTGGCGCGCGCACCATATTCGCCGTAAGGTCCCTAGATGAAACTCGTTCTAGGGACCTTAATTCGCCAGGGATGCGTCCAAGCATGAACAGGCCCATACGCAAGGCCACGAGTGATTACAATGAACAGGCTAGCATCGTATATACAACATATATCGCGCGAACACACAAGCCCAGGCACGCATGCACGCACACACATGGATGTGCGCGATAGTTTAGCAACGAATTAACGAGCGAACAGACATACTGCCAGCGAAGAAGCAAGTCTGAATTCGCGACAGACAGTTTGGCATTACTTCGTGCGATTGAAGGAAACTCGTGACATCGACAAGCACCATAAAGTGTGCTCCCTCCGGCATTTTTGCAATCCAGCGACAAAACATTACGTACGCAAATTCCGTGCCTGTCAGCCAATCTCGATAAAAAGAAAGGATTCCAGGACGCGTGGAGGGATCGAGCCGAAAAGGAGGATTGATTTTGAGCAACTTAATGATCGCACTAATCGTTAAATTTATTCCAACTTCTTTGCCGTGTCATTAAATTAGCGCTAGCGCGCGCAGACAGCACGCTGCCGGTGTTGAACAAAGATATGCGAATGCTTTTTCGTAGGTTGATATTCGATCTTATTCTAGGTAGCTAAGCGGTGTTAATTGCGAAGACGTCCGCTAAAAGCCAGTCAACTTCTGGACAAGAAGAACATACGTTTTTAATGTAAAATAAGTGGCGGCTCGATGGATAAAACAGCACGCTGAAAACTAATGCCAGTAAAGCACTGACAGTAGCTAGTTCACTCACGCCGAAGAGTTTTATTATGCGTTCACTGAAAAAATCGCTCCGATGGACATACATGTTAACGGGAGGAAGTGCATTGCCTGTAATTTAAGCTTTTTTTCTTTAAAGCTTAACAACAACAACAACAACAACAACAACAACAACAACAATAATAATAATAATAATAATAATAATAATAATAATAATAATAATAATAATAATAATAATAATAATCCAAAATCGTTCCACATGCGCTTGCGCTTGCCATATGCGCCATGGCTGAATGATTGTGGCCTTTATTAAAAGAAAGGAGGACTCTTGGCCCCCTGAGGGTCTGAGGACTTCGACCGTATATCGCGAGAGCTTTCTGTGCCTCATGCTCTGACTTTATTAGATTCCGCAGAGTCATTAAGAATGGTTGCAAAAAATGTGGAATGTGCCGTCTTTTTTTTTTAATTTATATTTGGCGAAATATGGGAAGGTAGGCTACGTTACAGCCGGCTATCCCAACATCAAGACAGTTATGTACAAGATAAACACGAAAGATTAAGGATAAAAGACCAAAAAAATAATTAGAGGCACTATGTACATATATGCGTCATAGGGCTTAAGTTAATCTGACCTTTGAGAACACTGCTCATGTCCACATCAGGTATTCTAAATCTGCTCAGCACAGCGTTCGACAGTGTGCGCATCGCGTATGAAACCAACAAAGTCCCATTCATGGTTATTGCATCAGTAGAAAGAAATTAGATACCTAGTCTTCTTTTGTAGTAAACCAACGATGTGTGTTTATGTTTAATAAAAAGAGTGCAGGCGCACACGTGTATCAATAATTATCCGCGATTCCAAAATCGATCGGCGCGTTTTTTTTTTTTATCCTTCCCTTTGATCGCACTTCAAGTTAGCTGGTAGGGCAAAATGAGACGTTTGTCTCGTTGGCAGAGGCGAAAGACTGCACGCGTGGCTGAATATTCTTTCGGAGAGCTCCGAATAGTTCGTAAGTGCAACATACCATTGCCGAAGTTTTACACTATCCGCTTCTTTGCTTGATGAAGTACCTTTCATTAAAAAGTCTGGCTTCCTGGATAAATATGGATCATTGATAAGCATATCGAAAACTTTTTCTTTTTTTGAAGCGATGTTATATACTTTATATACTTCGCCACGCCTGCGAACGTGTACTCTAATTCATGCCAGGAAACTGCATCGGTACGGAATATAGTGCCGCCTCTATTTCCGTCAAATGGCAACGTGTATGAAATCGTTATTTATAGATATGAAATACTGAATAAATGAAAACAGATCGATCAATGCACGTGGTAAGCGCAGACGCAACGCAGTGGCTTTCTCCGCAACTGTCTAGACGGCAACGCTAAAAAATTAAATGTCGATAAATAAAGAACAGGATACGGTTCGGGAAAAATACTATACAATTATATGATATTCAACAACAAGTGAAGCTGGCGCACAAATTATTAATGCATATACGGACAGCGGCGATATACCTTACCTACATGCAACAGCACAAGACGCGAAAAAAAAATATACATAAACGCACCATACGGTAAGCAGTTGTTCTCTTGAAAGGTACAAGAGCGCATGTCGAAGCCTTTGCTCCAGGGAAACCCTGTTCCAAGGATTTCTCGTCATATCAATCCATCATCTTTATCTTTTCCCTTTGCCTTATTTGAGCAGCAGAAGACGCTATAGATTCAACGCTAGCGATCATAGGACTTGAACCACCAAGCTGCATTCTGTCAGAAATGTCGAACCAGACAGTATTAACAGCGACATGGGCAGTTATAGATTTTGGTTATAGATAGTTTATTTCAAGAGTCACTGGACGCTGGACCACATGGAAACCACTTTGTTTACGAGGTAACTATTTTTTTTTTCGTTTGCTACGCAATCATGTGTCATTTTTGCCAAGCTCGGAGGGTATAGACACTGTTAAGCCTCATAAATGGTCACTTGTCTGTACCAACAAAGCGTCACTGTCACTGGTGCTCAGATAAAATGCAGGCAGGCAGGCAGGCAGGCAGAGAGGATGCGATTCATAGGAGCGCCTTGTGGAGGGCTCCTATTGACCATCTGGTGTTCTTGAAAGTGTGCCCAAATCTAAGCACACGCACCTTAAGAACTTTCGCCTCTATCGAAAATGCGGCCGGAATTGGATCTCATGACCTTCGGGTCAGCAGTGGAGCGCTAACCGCTAGAGTGTCAAGAAAGGAAACGCGAGCCATCCAGATGACGATTTTTGTTCCGTGACAGAAATGACCCCCAATCATCGATTTCTTTATAATGTAATGCACTTTATCCATGTAGTGATATCCGAAAAGGATTCCATAATACACCCACTAATCTCATTTCTCATATCCTTAACTAAAATTATTATCAACTTTTTATACGTTAAGTTCCATCTGCCAAGAGCAATATGTATGAAAAAAAAAAAGCTTAGCGTAGCTTATAAGTTCGTGCTCGTGGTATTTTCCTCGCCAATTCATCACAACGTTTTTTTTTTTTTGTATTAGATGCGCCTGTCGACCGAACGACTTATTCTTTACTTGTAATCGATTATCTTTGGGGCCGTTGTTCTTCTATAGCGTGGAAACCTCTAAAGCTGCCCATCCTTGTCTAAATAAAGAAAGCAAGAAAGAAAAAAAGAAAGAAAGAACCTGCGTGCAGCTGTTGCCCGAGCAGTGTGCACTCTGCTGTGAAAATAACTTGAGGGTTTCACCGCAGCTCAAGCGTTCAGTGAAAGACAATGCATGCACGGCAATATGGCCTCGACTCCGGCACATTAAAATCATTGCAGCTGCACACATACCGCACTGTCTCCTTTTGCATTTTTTTTTATCCAGCTTTGCCTAAACTCCCTATAACTCGCATGAACTAATTCTGCGCAGTACGATGACAGCAAGGGAGATCACTTCAGCGAAGCGAGAATAAGAACCGGTTGTCTGTATCACACGCACATAGACAGGACTTATGGAGCAACCACATTAAATCTTAAACACCTCGTACATGCCAGAGGGATGGTGATATCGTTTAGGAAAGCATAGACTAAAAAGAATGGAGATAAGCAAGGCATGTACGCCGATCGGCAGGGAGGTGCAAAGGGGGCAATTGCCTCCCTCAAACCTCACCAGCACTTGCCCTCCACCTAAGCCGCACAAGTTCTCTCCCCTTCCACAGCCGCAATGCAAGATGGGTTGGGCTCTCCAAGAGATAATCCTGCCGACGACCATGGAGCAAAAGCCATTTTAGAATCTCGGATGGGAGGCGGGGGGGGGGGGGGACGTTATTCTTGTTTAAACATTTGAAATTATGCGCATGGTACCAAATCAAGCGCTTACGTGCGTCATTCACTTTATTACAAGTTTTCTTGGAGTACGCTTGCGACGCTAAATGCACAAGACGGATGAGAGTTTCGTACCTTGTACGGCTTTTCTGTCACTAGTTGTTTCTACCTCATGCGTTCATGTATTTTTTTTTCTTTTCTGCTCGCCCCTGTCAAAGCAAATGCTTTCGGCAATGTGACAATGTACTGTGACAATTTTTAGCTCTCTCTGCAAGGTTGCTTCGAAATCGGCGCACCTGTACCAGGCCACTCCGGTATCTCGTGCGACTTATACGCCACCTCAGAAGCTCACGCGCAGGTGAAGGCATGAAAAGATGAATACTGTCACGTGGTTGCGACGTCGAAGAAAGCAGCAGTCGCCTGCTTCAAGATGAAACATTATATATTTAGGCGAACTTGTGTCGGGGAAACGAAAAGCCACTCTACAAACAATACGTGATGTGCAATGATAACCGCGTGAACAGAGCGTCGGCTGTCGATATTCTGATCAGCGGGGAGGTGCGTCGACATTCATACATGAAGCATCGAACATTCGATCGTTATCGCTGGCGATCACGCAAGCTCTAGAATAAATTTGACTACTCGTTTCGAGCACGCAATCTTAACAGAATGAACTCAAACAAATCGCGAAGCTTCTAAAACATTGCGTCGCGTTCTGCACCAAGCTTTGCTAACAGTCTTTGCGGGTAAAACCTGGACACATAAGAAAAAAAGCAATAAACATGTGTGGCAGTATCCTTCAATAAGGGATCGTCACTGAAGCAAATGTTTGAACAAGTGGCCCCGACAGGTAAGGCAGCAACTGCAGCCATTGTTTCCTGGGCTTAAAGAGTCGCTTCCCGCGCGCGATGGCACTCTGAGGCGCCAGACAAGGGACTAAGTCAAGTAACAGTCGATACTTCCACCATCTCTTTATGATTGATTGGTTAATATGTGCGGTTTAACGGCCCAAAACTACCATATGATTATGAGAGACGCCGTAGTGGAGGGCTCCGGAAATTTCGACCACCTGGGGTTCTTTAACGTGCGCCCAAATCTGAGCACACGGGCCGACAACATTTCCGCCTCCATCGGAAATGCAACCACCGCCGTCGCCGGGATTCGATCCCGCGACCTGCGGACGGTCAGCAGCCGAGTACCTTAGCCACTAGACAACCGCGGGGGGGGGGGGGGGGCAATCTCTTTATGCGTAATATACGTACGACGTAAACTGTAACACGCCCCGAAACACACCGGTGTCCCGTGTACCTTACCCCGCGTGCGACTTATACCTCACGTAAGTTACAGTTCGCGTCGCGTTTGCCTCTTGAAACTTGTAACGTACCGTTAATGAAAACCAGCAGATAATGAATGCCCCAAAAAAAAGGTATAGGGAACGTTAACTGTGCACTGTTATGCCTGCGAGTCCACCCCGAACGTCCATGCCTCTGAAAGAGGCAATCTGTATAAGGCCAGCAAGCGAGCCCGCCTGACGCGAACAACTCAACGGCGTTATCACGCGGTGGCGCCTTTCTGCCGCGCGCGCACAGTGAGTCACCTCAGCTAGCGAGCCCGTCGAAGCAATCGGCGCCTTCCTGTCTGGCGAGTCTTGCGCAATGCGTGGCGGCGTCACTCGTCCTCGGGTGCAGCCACGTAATGAGAATGACGCGGCCCAGCGGCGACCCCATTGGTGGATTCTGACCACACGGCCAGCGGCGCTTCTGGTTGAACATTTGGTTACTCAAGCAATCCACCCGGTGCGTATAAAAAAAGCCCTGCGGCGCGTCGCGAGTTGTAGACCTATGTGTCACAGAAGAGAGCTCGGCTCTTCGAGTCTCTAAGCTGTCGGCCCCAGTGCCGAAATTGTAACGCCTCTGTATTTATGCTGTACATAAACCTTGTTTAACTCACCGTCGTCTCGTCCGCTCGTCTATCAGCTCTGCGCAGAAGCAGTCGCGAGCTGAGAAACCTACGCTACCAAACGGCTGGTGACCGTGTCGGCGGAGTTCGAAGCTGTGGCGCCTTCGGGACCGTGTTGGCGTCGCCGTCTTTCGTAACATTGGTGGCAGCGGCGATATTCGTGGCGCCCTTCGTAACGTTGTCGGAGGCGCGCTTCGTAACAGCACCGTTATGATATCGTAATAATTGTGATACAGACGCGAAAACCGTTAAGTCGACAAAAAGAAAGCTTGCCGCTGGCAGGGACAAAACTTGCGACTTCCGCATGTTGGGAGTATACAACTAACGTTTTTTTTACCTTTCTTAGCCTCATTATTTGCTGGTTTTTATTAAAGTTTTGTCATTCGAAGAAACGAGTCTAGAAAAATTTCCTTCCTGCATTGTAACATACTCCTTACCACACGGGCAACTTTTAGCATAGCTTTTAGCATATTTTGTAGTAGCGCATGTCATTTACTATTTATCTATTAGAAAGTTGAAGGAGGGTCGCAACCATCTGTCGAGCTAAGATACGTACTTGACCAATGAACGAAGGCTGCTTGCGTGCCTCGCACAAACAGTGAAGACACCGTTAACCATCCTTAACTATACTTCAGACTCGCTTTATTAGCTACACGGTCAGATAATTCAGCCTGCTGCGTGTTGTCGCGTACTTCCCGTACGTACTGAATGCGTAGTGGTATCGGTTACTTGATACAAATGTTAAATATCATCAAATAAATAATTCACTCAAAGCTACGGGAGGTGTACCAACACCTCAGAACCTTACTCCACTGGCGTAGCCAGGAGGGGGAGGTGAGGGCGGGATTCAAACGCTCCGCAATTCATTTCCGTTTGTGCATATACATATACAAGTGCACGCACGGCCATACCTTGAACCTTTCTCCCCTCCCCTCCTCCAAACAGAAGACATTCTAGCTACGCCAATGCCTCACTCACACGGTCTCTCCCAACTCGATCTATCCTTCTATCTATATATGGTTACGTAAAAATGGCACGAAGCGTGTCTATTTAAAATCTATATTCAAACTGATGCGTATGGCGTCGACTAAGATGGAAGACAGCACGCACAACCGACAGACCACTTCCTCGTTGTCGTCTTCTGACCACTGATACGTCAGCTACGTAGCATTACCCCCTCCCCCCCCCTGCGGTAAAAGCGCCGTCTCGGAGCACATTAACTACGGTCTTCAGTAGGCAGGTGGTAAGGTTTTAGCCTGCTGACGTGCACAACATCACTGGGTGTGGTTGCAGGCAGGCTTGTGGTCTCAGATGCAGGAATGATCTCATAGGTGACGTCGGTTACCTGGCGGATGATACGGTAAGGACCCATGTAGCGAGACAACAACTTCTCTGATAAGCCAACTCGACGAACTGGGCTACGTAGCTATATTTTTAAAGTTTCTTCGCTTCGCTTTTCTTTTTAACGCGCCATGTACGATCCGTGCCCAAGAAGAAACGTCGCCCGAAGCCCAGGAATGGCTCTGGCGCATAGGCCAGTTCCCTCATTGCTGCTTACTTTTTTTTGTTTTCGCGCGTTTAGCGTGAGAATCATGCCGTCAGCTGCCAAAGTGGAAGACGAGGGGAAGCGAACTAGCTCAAGGTCGGCGTAATTGCCTTTTTTCTGCAGAACCGGGACAGGATAAACATCGCCGTTGCTGCAGCTCTTGGCGGCGCCGTCGCTTCTGTCGCGCGTGCCATGATCCTGCAGAGACTCGGTTGTTCGCTCTTTCTTTCTGACTCTTCTATTTTTACTTCTCCTGCATTCGACCTCATCTGGCCCCGCACACCGCCCTTTTTGACGTTGTTATAAGCCCTTGTACAACCACACGTAGACCAAGAACGTGATTAAAAAAAGAGAGAGATCTGCGCGCGTATCATACTATATGTGGAGACTGCGGCTGTGCGACCTTCTAGCTGTTCTAATTACTGGAGCCAAGCGCGCAGTCGCTCGGTACACATGCTTGCGTGCTTCCCTGCATCATGTTTTTTTTT
The DNA here is from genome assembly GCF_013339725.1 of Rhipicephalus microplus. Lineage (NCBI taxonomy): Eukaryota > Metazoa > Arthropoda > Arachnida > Ixodida > Ixodidae > Rhipicephalus > Rhipicephalus microplus. Next base: position 154,431,260 of record NC_051171.1, on the reverse strand, counting down.
TTTGCCATTTACATTTCGGATAACTTTTTTTTTAGAGTCGCCTAGTTCATATGCTCACGTAACATTTATTTTAAAAGGCCACTAAGAGGGCAATGCGATTTTTCTCGTATTATTAAATCACCCTCCCACAACACCAAAAACACAGCTCTTGATGCAAAAAAAAAAGATAGGTTTTTGTAAGCGATAAAACGCTCAAAAAAAGGCAACGCTAAGGCTAATAGGAAGGTGGCGTCGACACGTTCCCGTGACGTCCCAGGAGCGGCAACAAGGGCCTTCGTAGTTCATAATCCGTGAAAATGAAGGGCATTGCCCTCCGAGGGGTGCCCAGGCTTACCGTGCCAGTTGTCGGGAAATTTCGTTGAACCAATGCGGCCTAAGTACCAAAGAAAAACAAAGAAATCCGTAGCGTCACGCTGACAATCGTGTGCGAATATTAAGCACGTGGAGCTCTTAATCCACGGAAACGAAGGTGAAACTCACACCTTCATTTCATCTTCTATTATTAAACCTATCACGGCAAAATTATTGTCAGCAGAGTCTTTCCGAAAAATAATTTAGCAATGTATATCGATTCAGCATGCCACCTCCTTGGTGTCTTCTTGAAGCTGACAAATATCGCGAAGAGAATACACATACGGACGACATGCTAACTCTAACAAAGCAGCAGCCATTGATGGGTACGGTATTCTGGTGATTGACGCACGAAGTGGCTCAGTATAGTCATAATTACCTATTTACTTTACACAGGATGATGTTCGTAGGATGCGTCTTGAGACTTGTAGGTGACTGTGTGACGACGTTAGGCCAGGCACCTTTGTTGTTGAAGTGTCCCCGCTTTTCCTATTGACATGCAAAGAGAAAAAAGAAATACAGCGTACTGGAAGTGAACCACAACCGGTGCATAATATAGTTTAAGACAAGCGTGATAAACGTGTGCCGCAGCTATGAATCCGTTCATAAGCGTCATAGCTTGTACAAACAGTAGCCAAGAATGTTTTACAAATTCGACCATCTCCCCGGAGGGATGCAACCCTGATGTCATTTGAAGAAGCAGCGTCGCGCTTGGGTGGAGTCACGGGTTGAACGGCGCCAGCGCGGAGAGTGCGGTGAGCGCTGAAAGATTCGTTTGAAGCGATGGCTGGCGTAGGTCTTGTAGGTGACGCGTGCAGACATGCTTCAATGCGTCAGCTTTATATATATATATATATATATATATATATATATATATATATATATATATATATATATATATATATATATATATATATATATATATATATATATATATATATATAGCAGCAGTGGCGTGACCTACATGGCACCGCGCCAACACCCGCGGCGCTTACGTGTACGGAGGGACAGCGTTACACAGGCAAGTCAAAGAGCTGCTCGGCATCTAAATCTGATATATATATATATATATATATATATATATATATATATATATATATATATATATATATATATATATATATATATGTCACAAGCACCACATTGATTTGAAGTGTGATCTGTATGCTATGACGAAAGAAAATCGGGGGGGGGGGGAGGCGCAAGTCTGCTCTGTACATTGCCTTAATAGGGGAGGGTATGCTGCAAAGATTTCCCCCTCCCCTGAAGGGTAACCCTGCCCACGCCTACGGCAACGGGCGTCGCTTACTCCCTTGCAAAACGCGAGACAACAGACGAGGTGGATAGCGTGTGTACATATAGCGCAAATAGCGCTGCTCCGCCTCTGCGGATATGAAGTCATTAGCAGACAGGCCAGTATGGTGGACTGTTACTATTCAGTATCCGGGAGCAACTGCCGTAGCGGAAATGACCTGTGTCGCAGCCCATTGTGAGTTGAGTCGGCTGTGTGCATGCCGCCATGGGCCCAAAGTGAGCAACGTATTTCCTGCTTAGTACTTGCGTTTTGGATCACCACATTTATCCCAGTGATCAACACCACCACCGCGATCATCATCATCTGCATCATAATCATTATTAATACTGTTAAACATGTCTATTCGTGTCACGTTACCAATTGTTTAAACGCAGCACTGAAACTATATTGTGCTTCCTAATTATAGGTGCTCAATATTATCAACGCGAAATATGCGCGTAACTATGACAAAATTGATATTTAGGTTTCAAGCGTACCCTAATTTCAAGACAGTGGACCACGAATGACGCTTTATTGGAGATCTCAGAATTAGATTTGTATGTCCGGCTTTCTCGACATGCAAGTGACATCAGTATTTTCAAGCCATCTCGTTTCGCACAGGGAATCAAACCAGCCACCTAGCGATCAGTGACGTAGCCAGGAGGTGGCACACTAAACTCGTGCCCCCCCCCCCTCCCCCCCCCCCGAACATTTCTTTTGCCAGGGCATACAGGGCATAAAATGGCAGTTGACCACATCTACCTACACAGTCCACAATTAATTCAGATAAAAATCGTGCCCCCCTTTCCCCAGCGCCTACAAAATTTTCTGTCTACGTTCCTGGATCAGCTAGAACAGCGAAGCCATGAAGTCACCACAGGGAGTGTCTGTCTGTCTGTCTGTCTGTCAGTTTGTCCGTCCGTCCGTCCGTCTATCTATCTATCTATCTATCTATCTATCTATCTATCTATCTATCTATCTATCTATCTATCTATCTATCTATCTATCTATCTATCTATCTATATATCTATCTATCCATCCATCCATCTATCTATCTATCTATCTATCTATATGTCTATCTATCTATCTATCTATCTATCTATCTATCTATCTATCTATCTATCTATCTATCTATCTATCTATCTATCTATCTATCCATCTATCTATCTATCTGTCTATCTATCTATCTATCTATCTATCTATCTATCTATCTCTCGCTATCTATCTATCTATCTATCTTATCTATCATTTTAAAATATAATAGAAGAGTTATCACAACTTGATGGTGACTGCTAACCCTCATGACAGGGTCAGCAGCCTAAATTAAGGATAAGCAAAAATAAGTTCTTGCATTTGCTGGCCGAATATCGTTATCAAAATATTCTCGTTGTAGCAATGTGTCTGCAAATGTCCGAGGCACACAAGTACGAGACCCTCTCGTACGACGTCGCCGAGTCAATCGCACACTCATCGCAAACGCCATCGTCTTCAAAGGTGCGTCGCAACGTACTTTTTTATCATTACTTCTTTGTACCGCTTGGATCTAGACGATCGTAGGACTACCGCTATGCCGACTGAACAGGAGATATACTCGTACAATACGAGCTCAAATTCCGAGTCGGTGAAATAGAAGGAAACCGCGTCACGAGCACGCCGACGGCCTGACACGTGCGAGAGCCGTGCGAGGACTCGTGGCCACCGCAAACCGCGCAGGAGCCGGTGCCGACCGTATGCGGGATAATATTTCCAGAGGAAGGAAGGCGCGCATCTCGTTATTCCGGCCGCGCTCTCATATCGAAGCCGGTGGAAACGAGCATGCCTTCCACGGAGTGACTCCTTTTACAGAGTACGTCATTTCCTCCAGTCAGTCAGTCAAGAACTTTAATATATGGTCCTGAGGAGTTTAAGCCACCAGGGTGCCCACGTGGGACATCCTAGCAGCCGCTACCGTAGGCGACGCCCGAGTCGGGGCGGGAACGTGGTGGCGTTCCGCCAGTTCTTGGGCCCTCTGGACTGCCTTAAGTTGGTTTCGGAGATTGGGCTCTGAGTGCCTCCTCCCAGTCGGACTCACTGGTGAGAGGTCCCTGAGGTAACGCGGGACATTGCCAGAGCATGTGCGCGAGTGAACAGTACACTTCTGTGCAATCTGGGCACTGTGAATTTATGTCTGAATTATAATGGCTGAGTCGGCCCCGTGATGGGTACGATCTCGTTTGTAACATTCTAAAGGCTACTTCTTGCGCGCGTTCGAGTTTTGAATGGGGTAAAGGGTATCGGCTTCTGTTGTGTCGGTAGTGGGAGGTAATTTCATGGAAGGTGAGTAGTGGGTCATTAAACTGCACGTCTGGCCCAGCTCTTCGGTGGCTGATTGATCGTCACGGTGGGTCAGTTCTCGTGCTCGATCATGAGCCATTTCGTTGAGGTTGGGTTTGTGGGTGAACGTCTTTGGCCCATGTGCGCTGAACGATCCGTTTGAAGCGATGGCTGGCGTAGGTCTTGTAGGTGACACGTGCAGACATGCTTCAACGCGTCAGCTTTATGGCGCGTGAACCGACGAGTCGGCTGTGTAGCGAGCGGCGGTCGAGGCTGGTTTTGCGGGCGAACGGGCGAGGCGGCAGCTGCGGGCGCCGCGGCGAGCGCGCGATAGGCGAGCAAGAGAGTGACGTCAGTGCACACTGCGAGGGGAGCGTGACGTGACGCGCAGCAGCGGCGTGACCTACATGGCACCGCGCCAACGCCCGCGGCGCGTGCGTACACGGAGGGAAAGTGTTACACTGGCAAGTCAAAGAGCTGCTCGGCATCTATATATTGCAAGCACCACATTGATTTGAAGTGTGATCTGTATGCTATGACGAAAGAAAATCGGGAGTGGGGGGTGGAGGCGCAAGTCTGCTCTGTACATTGCCTTAATAGGGGAGGGTATGCTGCAAAGATTCCCCCTCCCCTGAAGGGTAACCCTGCCCACGCCTACGGCAACGGGCGTCGCTTACTCCCTTGCAAAACGCGAGACAACAGACGAGGGGGATAGCGTGTGTACATATAGCGCAAATAGCACTGCTCCGCCTCTGCGGATATGAAGTCATTAGCAGACAGGCCAGTATGGGGGACTGTTACTATTCAGTATCCGGGATCAACTGCCGCAGCGGAAATGACCTGTGTCGCAGCCCATTGCGAGTTGAGTCGGCTGTGTGCATGCCGCCATTGGCCCAAAGTGAGCAATGTATTTCCTGCTTAGTACTTGCGTTTTGGATCACCACATTTATCCCAGTGATCAACACCACCACCGCGATCATCATCATCTGCATCATAATCATTATCAATACTGTTAAACATGTCTATTCGTGTCACGTTACCAATTCTCTAAACGCAGCACTAAAACGATATTGTGCTTCCTAAATATAGGTGCTCAATATTATCAACGCGAATTATGCGCGTAACTATGACAAAATTGATATTTAGGTTTCAAGCGTACCCTAATTTCAAGACAGTGGACCACGAATGACGCTTTATTGGAGATCTCAGAATTAGATTTGTATGTCCGGCTTTCTCAACATGCAAGTGACATCAGTATTTTCAAGCCATCTCGTTTCGCACAGGGAATCAAAACAGCCACCTAGCGATCAGTGACGTAGCCAGGAGGTGGCACACAGGACTCGTGCCACCCCCTCCCCCCGAACATTTCTTTTGCCAGGGCATACAGGGCATAAAATCACAGTTGACCACATCTACCTACCCAGTCCACAATTAATTCAGATAAAAATCGTGCCCCCCAGCGCCTACAAAATTTTCTGCCTACGTTCCTGGATCAGCTAGAACAGCGAAGCCATCAAGTCACCACAGGGAGTGTCTGTCTGTCTGTCCGTCCGTCCGTCTGTCTGTCTGTCTGTCTGTCTGTCTGTCTGTCTGTCTATCTATCTATCTATCTATCTATCTATCTATCTATCTATCTATCTATCTATCTATCTATCTATCTATCTATCTATCTATCTATCTATCTATCTTTTTAAAATATAATAGAAGAGTTATCACAACTTGATGGTGACTGCTAACCCTCATGACAGGGTCAGCAGCCTAAATTAAGGATAAGCAAAAATAAGTTCTTGCATCTGCTGGCCGAATACCGTTATCAAAATGTTCTCGTCGTAGCAATGTGTCCGCATATGTCCGAGGCACACAAGTACGAAACCCTGTCGTACGACGTCGCCGAGTCAGTTGCATACTCATCGCAAACGCCATCGTCTTCAAAGGTGCGTCGCAACGTACTTTTTTATCATTACTTCTTTGTACCGCTTGGATCTAGACGATCGTAGGACTACCACTATGCCGACTGAACAGGAGATATACTCGTACAATACGAGCTCAAATTCCGAGTCGGTGAAATAGAAGGAAACCGCGTCACGAGCACACCGACGGCCTGACACGTGCGAGAGCCGTGCGAGGACTCGTGGCCACCGCAAGTGGAAACCGCGCAGCGAGCCGTCGACCGCGGAAGATTTTGCCAGAGGAGTGTGGAGCATCCGTGCAATTTTGCAATGTCTGTCAGTATGAGCGGTTCGAAAGGCATGTTTAGTCGTTGTGTTTTCAGAGCGCGCATATTGACCAGTCGTTTCTTTTTTTGCACTTTTCTCTCCGTTTGCGTTGGCTGCGACGATTAGATTCTTCGCCCCCCCCCACCTCCCCTCGTCGCATCCCCCCCCCCCTTCTCCACCACGATTCTTTTAAAAAGGGTGCGGTTGAAGGAGTGGATACGTAGGCGCATACCTTGGACTACTGTCAAGCCCTCGACGGCCAATGACGTCGTATTCTTCTTAGGTCTGTATGGTGAGCTCATCATCACGAGATTCGATGAGAGATGGTCGCGTTCGCCATCTGACCCAAACGAACCAGTTTCTCTCTCTCTCCCCTCTAGTTTTTTTTTTTCTTTCGTGCTTCCCGTAGAGTGTGCTGCCACTAGGTGTGGCTTGCTTCTTTATATCGGTAGTAACAAGACTGCTGGTCGCGTTTCTCTCGCAAAATCATTTTCCGGTGAGAATGATGTACTTGAAGTTCCACGATTCTTTCGAGCCACCTACCTGCTCACGTAATTTTTCGGGAGTTCCTCAGAGAGCCGTAAGAACAAATTTTGTCAGGTACTATAGCGCAGACGATGGTCGCTGTAGAAGTGAACACGAAAAAAAAAACGCAGGAGAAATGAAATATAAATTTAGTTATATAAGAATTCAAAAAGGTCCCGTCGTACAGTGTCATAGTACAATACTTACAATCAAGGTGAAAGCTGACAAAATTTTTGAAAAGTCAGACATATGAATAATACTAAGTAATGTGTACTATCTGTATCTACAAATCCAGCAAGTAGGTTACATGCTAGGCTCATTACTAACAACAGCACAAAGAGCATTCACATATTGATACAGGCAGCTGGAAATGCCTTTTTATTATGGACTCTTAGGACTTTTGAATGTCGCCCGTATCAATAACGATGTCACTGAATAGGCTTCCCTCTCCATGTCGTACCCCAGACTCATCTCACGATGACTTCGTTCGATTTATCATCGTTGTCATCATCATCATCATCATCATTATTATTATTATTATTATTATTATTATTATTATTATTATTGTTGTTGTTGTTGTTGTTGTTGTTGTTGTTGTTGTTGTTGTTGTTGTTGTTGTTGTTGTTGTTGTTGTTATTATTGTTGTTGTTGTTACTTGCACACGCAAGTACATATAGAAAATGGGAAGCGAGCAGGCTGGCAACTGCACGCCCCTTGGGGGGGGGGGGGTCAACGACTGCTCACTCTTTCGGGAGGTGGGAAGAAATGGGGAAAAGGAAGATAGGAGGAGAAAGTGGGGAGAAGAGTGAGAAGAGAAGAAGAAAAATGGATAGATTGGCGAGATAAGTAAAAGCACGCGGAAAAAACGTCTGTAAACGAATGGCCACATCCGCTAGGTCCATCAATGTCAGCAGAGCTCGATGACCTGGTCACACAGCGAACACCAACTCGGGGAAAGAAGTAATCGTCAATGGACGCGCCCTGAAATTCAAGTAATTTACAATCCTCAATAGGCGATGCTCGGGGAGTAAAGAATGTGAAACAGTCTAATAAAAATGCTCAAACGTTTCCACAGGAGCTGTTCACGCAGCAACACAAGAGTAATCGTTCACGCCGCAACACAACAGCCAATTCTCAGCGAAATACGACGGGAAAAGCGTTTATTAAAGGGGAAAAACCAACAAAAAGGGGAGTGTTCTCCATGCAAGCACAGCAGGATTTGCGTTTCCGATCCCGCTATTTCCAGTGCGACAACGTGATGGTGGCCAACATAAGCGACGTTAGTGAACAAGAAAAGGTCTCTTCCACTTCACTACTAGAAGCGACCTTCACTCGAGAAGGGCTCGTTGCGCGGAACTTTATCACTAGTCTCGAGTTCACAGAGGGCGAGAAGGAACGGTCATGTCTAGACATTGCCACGATATCCGGCGCTCTCGTGTCGTATCGCTCTGTAGCCTGCCCCGCCGATGATAAGATAACTACCTTATCTGCTGCCACTAATGACGCCGCAGAAAATTTACGAGTGGGGACTTTCATTGCAGGAGGCATCACTGCACTTTGTAAACATTTATATGTGTTTTTATTTATTTATTTATTTATTTATTTATTTATTTATTTATTTACAAATACTGCTGTCTCACAGTTCGAGACATTGCAGGAGTGGGTCCATAACAGTGAATACACACTAAACTAACAAAACACATGGTTTGGTAGTTCATTCAAAAAACTATTGGTAGCCAACTTTCGGAGAGAAACATCCAGATTATTCCACAATTCCACTGTGAAAGGAAAAAATGAAAACTTAAAACAATCTAGAAATGGCATGAAGGGTGTGATGTTAATGGGGTTTGACCTGCGAGTGTTTGCAACGGAGTTGGCAAAGGAAAAGGGCATGTCAATGGTGATTATCTTGTTCACGATTTTATGTAAAGTGCCGATACGCTCGCAAGTACGTCTGTGTTCAAGTGATTTGAGTGATAGACGTACAGCGTGTGACGAAGGCGAAAAATTTTGATCATAACGGTGATATACGAATCTTATTGCTTTTTTTTGAACACCTTCCAAGTGTGCTATGTCGCATGCGCAGTGAGGTGACCAGACAACGGAGGCGTATTCAAGAACAGGCCGTATCAGGGATTTGTATGCTGTTAGTTTGCATTCGTGAGTTGCATCTTTTAACGTTCGCTTCAAGAAGCCCAATTTTCGGAGCGCTTTCGAGCAGATTAGGTTTATATGTTTATGCCATTTTAAGTTCGGTGAGCATGTTGCGCCAAGATACTTGTATTCGTTGACATGCTTCATGTTCTGGCCATAGGAAAAACGTAGGGGTTCCTTCTTGTTTGTGAATGTCATGCTTACCGTTTTGTTAAGGTTTAGTGCCATTTGCCACGTTGAGCTCCAGGTACGGAAAGAAGAAAAAACATTATTTAACTGTAGTTGGTCACGGGAGGTACTAATACAAGAATAGAGGACACAGTCGTCGGCGTATAGACGGAGTTTGATGGTTGCACCTTTAGATTCTCTTTGCAACTGCCATTCATTGAGTATCCGAAATAGCGAAGGCCACAACTTCAAGTACGAAGCACTAATCATTTAATTGTTGGGTTTTATAGTGCTGCAACCGCGAAATGGTTACGAAAGACACCGCAGTGGATCGCTGCGGAAATGCCAACCAACTGTTTTTTTTTTCTTGTTTTGTCTTTTAACGTGCATCTGTATCCAAGTATACACTTGCCTGAAGTATTTTCGCCTCCAATGAAACTGCGGCCCCTGTGACCGAGGATTCCATCTAGTGGTGACCAGCGGGTCAGCACTGGAACACCGTAACCACAACACCACCGCGGCGGGAAATCACGAAGCCCTATAGAACAATTAGAAACAGCCGCACACAACTTCCTGTTCTATATGCGGCAGGAACCTCTGGAAAATTCTGGCAATGTTCCAGCAGCGTGAATATTTAATACCTTACAATACGGCCAGACTTTTTTTTTTTTTTTCATGAGGGATGTTCATATATCCCCGGATTTTGCGCGCTCCGTATAGTGCGAAACTGCAATTTTACTGCAATGTTGCGGTTCCAGTTGGCGTTCGTTCCAATAAATATAACTGTTGGAGTGTAACTTCCCGAAACCACCATATGATTCATGAGAGGGTCCGCAGTACAAGGCTCCGGAAATTTCGACCACCTGGGGTACTTTGACGTGCACCTAAATCTGAGCACACGGACAGGCTGTTCGTTTTAATATCCGAGAATTCACTTCGATAAGTTCCTCGTCGTCACATTTGAATTGTTTTCTCGTATTTTCTATTCACTTACGGCGGAGAAGACACCACGTGCAGATGTACTGAGAATCCCAGGAATGATCAAGATTGAGCCGAAATTCCCGCTTTGCTACGGCACGCAGTCTCAACGCAGTTTTGTGGGAGCAGTTCAGATTCTTTAGAATGCATACAACCTATATACAGATTCTCAGGAGTGTAGCCGAGCAAGGCAGGGTGAAACAGATAAAGAGTGCACCCTGTCCGCATTATTCGGCTTCGATTAGGTCAACGTTAGCGTTAACGAAAAAGGGGGGGGGGGGGTGCGCTGCGCAAAACTCAACTTCCCGAATAATTAGTTTTAGAAACTCGGTTTGCTACAGCCGCAAATGCTCGTTTCGTTTTCTTAAGTTTTTAGTTCGTTGACGGTTTGCTCCGCGGTGAACTCGCGCTCGCCGGTTAATGGCACGGATGTGAGTTTGGAGACGTACGTGATACGACGCTTGAGACTGCGTACCTATAACTGCCTGGTCAGCTTAACTCAGGAGAATCGCAGTAATAAAAAGAAAAAGCCGCATCTACCCAAGCGTGGTCGACTAAGCGCACTATACATGGCTGACTCAGAGCTTGTACTGTAGGCAGCGACTCTGTTTTTAACTAAACGATGGCAGGCAAGGCAAGCAAGCAAGCAAGCAAGCAAGCAAGCAAGCAAGAAAGCAAGAAAGAAAGAAAGAAAGAAAGAAAGAAAGAAAGAAGAAAGAAAGAAAGAAAGAGAGAGAGAAAGAAAGAAAAAAGAGCGTGAAGACCAAGCTTCTTATCTCGTTGCAGCCACTCTATACGACTTTAAGTGTACATATGCCCCACATATGGCGACGTAGGACTTAGCGCCGCAAAGTTGAAAGTGTCCCCTTACCCCCACCCCTACCAGCGGCCACCACTGTGCCCGCTACTGTCATCCTAGATCTAATTTCCTCGCCGACACCTACGAGCAGGAATATTAAACATATATCTAAAAGAATACAGAGTACAAAAAAAAAGGACAGAAAAGGAATATGAATCTTTTGTTCCTCAATGTGTGGAACGACATCTTGCAGCGATCGATATCGCTTTATTTTCGGCAAGGAACCAGGCTGAAGAAAGAAGCGTGGGAAGTAGGATCGTCTAAAGCGGTCGTTAAAGAAGTACGTGCAAAGAAGAATAACTGGAAACTCGATAATGCGACCCCCCCCCCCCGGTGTTCCCGTCGCGTACCTTTCTTACATAGATATACATCGGGCTGTGTTCCAAGCGTACGTTTTAATCGCTCATTGTGTGAACCACGCCCTTTTTTTTCCTTGTTCATATTTTTAGTTATTCATTTCTTTGTTCAGTACTATACTAGAGCAAAGTACACTTCTTATATCTTGTGCCGCACCGTCGACACAACGGCAATCAAGAAAGAAGGTTTCTCTCGTTAAAGTAATAAAGTAAGGCGTGTTATTAATCACAATGGCCGCACCACTAATCTACAAAGTCGCACAGTGAAGATGGGAGAACTTACCATGCATAGATTTTGCTTAAAGACGCAGGCTTTCAGTATAGAACATGCATTTGGGTGAGTTCGTTATTACCTATTTCGAAAACGTTTGCAAGCGGCAATAGCAGAGCTCGCGAGTGGGAAAGATTTGCAATGCAGTGGCGAGTTTTGTGGTTGCGTAATTATACTAGCAATTGTCATAGAAGCAGTATAGTGGTCGTTGCGGCATGTATACAGCAAGAGTAGATGCAGGTTTAGGATTAGGGTGCTGTAGGTAGCCGGCGGATCTTGCCTTGAGAAATCGGCAGGTAATTGGCCAACCCGGTTTACTCTTTGCTAATTGTATTGAACAAATTTCTTCTTTTTTTTTTTTTGACTAAGCGCGGTCATGCTTTCAGGAAGTCGCGCATAGCGCGACGTAACTATTCTACAAGCCGGTGGCCTGTGTGCTATTCCGCATGCAGTATTGTACCGAACCCGTATCTCACTGAAACACACCACAACATGTCACTCATCACCAGTCACATGCAGATCTAGTATACTATAGAAGCAGTAGTACAGTTGTCGGTGGTTGTTGTTGTCGGATGGGTAGCACAAGTATAGGTGCTGTCGTATAGGTTGTCGTATAGGTGGTTACTGTCTTCAGACGAGTAGTAACAGCACGAGGAGTAGTTGATGTAGCAGAAGTAGTAGTTCGTGTTGTTATTGTAGTCGTAGAGTCGGTGTAATGTGGTAGAGTGATAATATCTTCAACAACACCTGCCACGTCCTGTATGTTCCGCAAGGCATAATTGATTACGTTCACAAAAGCTGTGCGCGAGCGACGCAGATTGCCCGGAACTAAACTCTTGTGGCTGTCGCCGCAAAAGGCTGCGTCGGCCCAGTGACAGCAGCCGTGTCACGCGTAGTCTTTGTCCGGGCGCAGACCTTCGGTTGGCGACACGGCCGGAGAAGAAGAGGCGGTCACTTCCGCAGAGAGAGAGAGAGAGAGAGAGAGAGAGAGAGAGAGCCTTCGCGCGCAACAAGAAAACGTTCCCGTGTCGCACGCGCTGCCAGGCATCGAGATCGGCTCTGCCCCCGCGCCACAGCAGCCGGTCGTTGCCAGCGACCGGCTGCGCGGTTCGCCGACCTCTCGCTAGCGCGTTCCGCCGCACCTTGCCCTGGCCGGAAACTGCCGGCAACCCCTCGACATCGGCGGTCGCGAGCCAGAAAGCGGCCGATGTTTCTTTTCTTGCCCCGCGCGATCACGTAGTGCAGTATATGTGCACCCAATCTACAGCTATCGAATAGCCACGGAGCCCTGTCCATTGCCCTCCCCGCAACGGGCGAGCTTCGATGCTGCAGGATCGACGACCGCTTACGTGTCCGAAGTTGACCCAGCGACCTTGCACTTTAGCAAATGGTGGAGAGAGGGAGAACAGCAACAAGTGCATTTCAGGGAAGGAGGTAAAGGGTAATTCATGAATTAACTGGATGGTACCCGTGTTCAGAGATCTTGCGCTATCCGCCGGACTTGGTCCGTGAGCGCGAAGCGCGTCTCCACGTCCGAGCTGGCGAGATGTTCCTCCCACTGAACCTTTGTAAAACTATATTCTACTGCTCACAAATTTATCGGAAACCGACCAGTTCAATTCACACCCCCACGGGAACGTGGAAGTGAATGAATGAAACCACGTTTATTCCACATTGCATGGAATGCGCCGGGAGTGTTGCGGCAGAAAAGAAAGTCGTATGATAGCAAAGGGAAAGGGCGAGGCTGTCTTCAAAAGCGTTAGAGCGTTAGCCTGCCGCTACACAACATACGTACAGCGTCGGATGGATTTTATGGAATCTCGACAGACTTGTAAAAGTCTTCGTGAGGACTTTCTCAGGTCTGTCGCATCCTCGATATAAAAGGATTTGCGAGGAGCGCCCACCAACTATACGTGTAGACGACGTACAGATGAAGAAAAAGATAGCATGCTGTGTACGTACAGCGTCGGATGGATTTTATGGAATCTCGACAGACTTGTAAAAGTCTTCATGAGGACTTTCTCAGGTCTGTCGCATCCTCGATATAAAAGGATTTGCGAGGAGCGCCCACCAACTATACGTGTAGACGACGTACAGATGAAGAAAAAGATAGCATGCTGTGGCCTGTTAGCTGTACCGTAGAATGACTTTATGGTTATAAAATAGTCAACAATGGCTAACAGCCTGTCATCACTAGCAAGCTCAAAAGACACGAAGAAGACTTACCCCAGTTCAATTCAATTTCAGTGTGAAATATGCAGAAAAAAGCGGAGCAGCGATTCTCCTCGTATTCCGCTCCACATTTTCTGCGTCTTTTTCGTTTCTTTTTGTGCGGTTTTGCGATCTTGCTTGGGTATCTAAGATTTTTGTAGTTTTGGAGCTGAGATGCACGAGAAAGAACGTGCGGCAGCGACTGCAGAGTGCGCTCCTGTAAGACCTATCCCGATTCGAGCCACTCCTGCTTTTCACCGTGTAGCTACCGTTTCATCCGCGACGCCATTTGTGGGTGTACTGAGGTCTCTGGGTGTAATGAGGCAATGCACAAATGGTTTTATCGGTGGACTGAAGCTGTCACGCCATCTATTGGTGTATTTGCAAATCAGAGCGAGAAATGCGAAATAGGAGTGGCTTTACATAGAATTGGCTTTACAAACACTCCTGTGTAATCATAAGTGACTTTTCTGTTTTCATCTGTTGTGAATAACTACCACAGTGGCAGCTGCAACCCACTAACATGACGACTGCATTAAATGAGCTTGAATGGCTCTCACTGTCAGACATTCGTTCCCGCTATATCGGTGCGTACCAGCTGATCGAGAATTGTGGCCCATGCAGTTTTGAGCAACTGCCTTTGTGACTGTGCTTGAAGCTTGAGCTCGCCGTCAAACAGAACAATGTTTCTGTTCTAGTTTTTGTTGTTTCGGGGGTTCTACGAACGAAGAAACCGGCCACGTGAGTCAACTTAGCACCACTATGGGTGAACAAATGTGTACACTGTTTAACGGGCACTATGAAACAACAACAACAAACACACACACACTCACATCAAGCACGCGCACGCACGCACACATATTGGTGAAAACTTTCAAAAACGCCGACTAAGATAAAATTATATCTACTGACGTTTCCGCTTCCACACGGGAAGAGGAGGGCTGCCTTGCGGACACACAACTTGTGAACCGGGCTATACCCTGTGAAAGCTGAAAGGTCGGTAGATATATTTTCACCCTTATCGTCGCTCTGCCAGGTTTTCAACGATGTTTCATCGCGGTAAGACGAGATTTCACTAGACCCTAGACGTCTCGAAACGCATGTGTGTGTGTCAACACGCCTTAACTTCCATTATCAGGATACGATGGATAATGACACCAATTTTCGAAAACTACGTCAAGAAAATATACTGTACACACACAAAAAATATACACCATCTCTCGCAAAAGGGAACCATGTGCAGATGCGAAGCAGCAGGCACTAACGCTTACACTTGTGGCGGTGTTCACGCAGGCATTAACGCTCACACTGGTGGCGGCGTTGATGCAGGCACTGACGCTTACACTGGTGGCGGCGTTGATGCAGGCACTAACGCTTACACTGGTGGCAGCATTGACGCAGGCACTAACGCTTACACTGGTGGTGGCGTTGACGCAGACGCTAACGCTTACACTGGTGGCGGCGTTGACGCTGGCACTCACCGCGGCATTGCGCAGGAGAGAAAACTCGGGAGGGGCAAAGCACGCAGTGCTGGACCGGTGTTTCCCATTGAAACATGCCAATCGCTACTAATGGGCAATGTGAGACACAAGACTCCGATTTAACACAGACACCCGTAGTCCGCATTTAGTTAAAAGGGCCCTCTAACACTTCTCACGTCTTTATAGTTTTACATGTTTTTTTCTAGCTGGTTGCTTACACTGACGGCTTAAGTGCGGCAAGAACGGCAACGATAGGGACACGCTGCGCAAAGTAATTCAGCGTAGAGATATCCAAATACAATGAAATGGATCTTTACCCTCAACTCGATTTTCGCGGCCTCACCTTACCATGTTTCCCTCACCCTTTGACGTCAGAAGGCTGCCCAATGAAATGAACTGAAAGCCCTACCGTACAGAAAGCTCGCATGACATATTGTCTGTTACGTCCAGCGTATTGAGGATGCCATTGCGATGGTCAAATGTGGTACTTGAAGAGGGAACGACACGTGTGAAACCAGCCAACTCGCGAACGCTTTTATAATGTTTTGTAGCTTTACTGATCTTTCTTTTTTGCAATGACGTATATATGTCAACGCTCTTACATTTTTTTCTTCTAGTTTCCTTAAGCTCAGTGACGGCGCCCGGAGTGCCGCCGGCGCGTTTCCTCCAGCACATGGCGTTCGCCACATTCTTTGACCAGCTTTGCACTTTTTTAGCTGGAAGCGTTGGACAGATTTATTTTCTGTCACTTTGAGTGAAAAATCATTCTAATGAAAAAAGAAGTCCAATAGTTTTCCATTATTTGATGCAATGCCACGATCACATTTAACGTTACACTTATCCAATTATATGGCGGCAACCTTCCGGCGTCATTTCCGCTCGCAGTAGTTCTGGCGAGCGCCACTAAGAGTTATGCAATCGGCGCCGATGTTTTCAAGCGTTAGAGGGCCTCTTTAACGCGCACGCTGCAATTTTTTATTGTTCAACAACGCACAGAGAAATTTCTCACTGGCATTACCTTGACGGTCAAGATCCAGTGCCTGTATAGACGGGGTTACCAGTGACCGCTTGTGCAGTGCGAGCAGTCGGTTTTTTTTAATAAAGAAACTCGCTAGCAGACGCTGCCTGCGTCGGCGTTGCTAGGCGAGAGAGGGGGAGTATAGCAGAAGAGGGGAAGGGGCGCACATGCGCAATGGGGTTGCAAACGCTGTGGGGAGTAATGCCTAGAGGATAGAGAGGGGAGAGCGAGCGTCGACTAGCAGGCGCTGCCTGCGTCGACGTTGCGAGGCGAGAGAAGAAGGGGTGTAGGAGAGGAGAGAGAGGGGGAGGGGAACCGCGTGCGAAGTAAGGGTGGTCACGCCGCACACCGGATTGAGCTCGACCATAAGACGCTTCGCTCCTAAATCGTCTCAGCACAAATGTGAAGTTCAGCCGGAAATGCTGAGAAGATATTTTATTCTGACATCAAAAGTGAATTTTCGCATGGTGCACTTACTGCAGTCGAGACAAGCGTGACGTCAGGCTACAATATCGAGTCTAGTAACTTCACGCGCCATTATGGGTAGTTGTGATGAAGTGAGATTACAAACCATGCACAACGCTTCTCGTTTGCGCCCGCAAACCGACGGAGTGGAACCGCCGCGCAAGCGTCTCGATATCTTGTGCAAGCGCGGGACGAGCTCATACTGTGTCGTGACGTCATGGGGCAGTAGGAAACATTACTGGCTCTAAAGATACACAGTTTCACTCAAGGCTCCCGGGGCGCTGCCATATAGTCCTCTCTGGGCTGTTGCTAGTGCACTGCCGAGTCTGTGATGCCGCTTTTTGTACTCTCGTGCAACGACCCAGAGAGAAAATCCTCCTCTCCATGAAAAAAAGGTCCATATATTGAAATTAAAGTTAATTTCTCGCTCCGTTCTCTGGCATATACTGTTATATTTGCGGACTTGGCCTTTCATTTGAAGAAAAAACAAAACAAAAAAAAGAAAACGTCTACGGAGAGTTTTCGTCTTAGCACCCCTTTTAATGAGGTTCTGGGGGCAAAGCTTGTACAGAAGTATGTGATAGCTCTGGGTCAATCCCACGCCAGAATTTCAAATATGCCTACTGCGAAGGCATGATGCAGGTTTGGGAAGTCGTAAAACTTGCTGAACGTGTACAGCTCGCGGAACGACTCCGTGTTTTTCCGCGAAGGACAAGCAGCGCCGAAAGGTGGCGCGCTCCGCTGAGCAACCTGCTCTCGTATGCGCACACCGGTGTTCGTAAAAAAAAAAAAAAAGAAGAAGAAAGCAGCCTCCGTCGTTGGAAAAAGAAGAACTTTGGTGCAAGGAGCCGAACTTTAAAAAAAAGTGAAAGAAGCACAACAAAAGGTGTTAAACAAACAAGAGAAGTAAAACACGTGGTTTCAGTTGAGCACTGGACTCTGTCGACGCAAGGATCCCCCTGAATGGTAAGCTTCGACTGGCACTGGTCTTTGCGAGGTATTTCGCATTCGGCATTGACAGACGGAGCTTTGTGTAATGACTGTGGGTGCTGCGAGGAGACTTTTAATTGTTATTGTAAAGTCTGAAAAGACTATGGATATAAAGAGCGTTAGCTAGCTTTGGTCGAGGACCGCTATCACAGCAAACGAGGTTCAAATGTCGAACGCTCAAGTTAAGAGGAATACGGAGTTGTAGAAGCGTGAACTGTTGGACTAGTTTTAATAGCGAAAACTTGACGACGTAACTACTTCGACGAGACCTTGGTTTCATTGACGTGGTTACATCGTCAAGGTTTTGATCCTCACACACGAAGCAACCTGGAATCTCCCTGTGCAGTGCGCTGCATAATCACACCATTGTTTTGGCAGGAATTGTAATATAGACTTAAAGCTTTGTTTCTTGCTCTCATTGGGCCTACTCTAATAGTTTATCACCCATCCAATTCTGGCTATATACACTGCCTTCCTTAGCGCTGCCGCCCACTCTAACAGACTCAATGCAAGGCGGTCGTATACGGTGGACACAGGAAGGCGTCACTTTTCGCAAGAGCCGCTGATAAGAACTGCCCGTTCGCTCACCCGAGAGCGAAACTATCGACGTCGTATCGCACGAAGAAGGACGTCTCGCCCTCAACGTAAAAAAAGAAAGAAAGACAAAAGGAAGGAAGCAACAAACAAGAGCACTCTCTCTCTATGCGGTAGAACGCCGATGAAGACCGACCGTGTTCCGTATTCTATATACCGTACAACTTTTTGTTGTCTACAAGTAAACAGGAGGCGGGAGACACGAAAAGCGGCCGTCCCTTTTAATCGCTTCTCAAGATGGGCAACTTCCGACCCCAATACGTCCCAAAAGGACGGCCCAGGTTCGGCTTGCGTTCTATGAGGACGGGCTTTAAATACTACCGTCCACCGAGGCTGATCGCCGACAAAGCACCGGCTGCGCCGGGCGATGCCGACGAAGACAGCGCGGCAGCATGCGTGAGCTGAAAACGCGAATCGGAAAGAATGGGATAGCGCTGCCGCGGAGAGCGAGTGGGAGACGTTTCGAAGGAGTGTCGTGTGTGTGATTCTATTCGGGAGGTTTGTACCCTTATCTGAACACCTTCCCGCTGCGTTTTGGTCCGAAATGTCGAGCTCGTTCTTCGCTCCTCCGGCGGCATCTTCAAAAAGGGAAACAAAAAAATTGCCACCCGGGTTCTTATCTCGCTGCCCAACGCTGCTTTCGCCTGTAATCCTCCACATTATAATCCGTGCGATATCGCGGTGGCGCTGCTTGCTCTAAACTAATCCTCTTCAACCGCCACTTCCACCATTGTACGAGTCTGCAGCGTGTTCGGCATGCACTGTTTACCTGTATACGTCATCGGTTCCTATCGTTTGCTTCTTCGTCGTACGCTGCATTTCAATTTTTTAAATATAAAAAACAAAAGGCGGGGGGGGGGGGAGCGATTGGCACACTTTTGCTGTTCATCCGGTTCTGAACTCGATTTGTGCGACCTAGACAGTACCCCGAAACTTTCATCTTCTCAATGATAGCAGTGCACCGGCTTCACCGTCAGGGGGAGCCAAGCTGCTTAATCGGCTTCATCGCAGTGCTGTCCTGCTTCTCCCGAACCCAAACATATTGAGGCTCACAAAGCAGCCTAAAACGAGGAATTATTTTTTTATTTTTTATTTATTTATTTATTTACAGTACCTTACAGAGCCCTCGAGGGGCATTGTGTAAGGGGCGCGGTACAGATAATATGTTAGAGAAATACATATACGTAATATCTACACATACATAGGCAAATAATAAATATAGTAGAAAATGCAGTTCTACTTATGAACATGTAAGCAAAATACATACTAGAAAAGTGAGTTACAGTATGTGAAGGTGAAATACAAAAATAACTATTATGACAGTAACTACAACCTAGCAATAGTGCAAGCCCCGCCGCGGTGGTCTAGTGGCTAAGGTACTCGGCTGCTGACCCACAGGTCGCGGGTTCGATTCCCGGCGGCGGCGGCTGCATTTCCGATGGAGGCGGAAATGTTGTAGGCCCGTGTACTCAGATTTGGGTGCACGTTAAAGAACCCCAGGTGGTCAAAATTTCCGGAGCCCTCCACTACGGCGTCTCTCATAATCATATAGTGGTTTTGGGACGTTAAACCCCACAAATCAATCAATCAAATCAAGCAATAGTGCAAAAACATCGGCAACAGTCCTAGAAACACTGATGATTACGAAGATGCGATAGCAGTTTTTGGTGCATAAGTATTTTTTAAGAGTATGATAGAACTTTGTGTGGTCTTGTTCTGACGCAAGATCATCTGGCAAATCATTCCACAAACGAATAGCTCGTGGAAGAGCCGACTGGTTGAAAGCGTTAGTATTGCCGTACATGCGTGATAAGCTAAAGGTGTTATGTAGTCTGCTCGAAGTTCGATGTGCTAGATTAAGGTGAACAGATGGCATCATGCTGGTGTGGATGCGTTTGTGAAATAGTGATAAAAGTGAGATGTCGCGGCGAATTTTCAGTGGCTCGAGTGCAAGGCTATGTTTAATCTGTGTTACGCTGGACGGGTAGCTGTGATTACGCGCTATGAATCGACTAGCTCTGTTCTGTATACATTCTAACTTATCTATGAGGTATTGTTGATATGGTGACCAAATGGAGGATGCGAACTCCAGTTGAGGACGGATTAGAGCAAGATAAGCCAGTTTGCGCACATCAGAGGGAGCACTGTATAGATTTCGGCACAGAAAACCTAATGATCTTGATGTGTTGGCACAGATAGAAGTGATAAGTGTGGACCACGAAAGTGTGGAAGTTAAGTTTATGCCTAGGTATTTGTAATGATCAGTGCGTTCTACTGTGCTATTATCAATTCTGTATTGGCTATTAAAGTTATCACGTTTGCGACTAAAGGTGATTAGTTTGCATTTGGAAACATTAAGTGTCATCTGCCATGTTTTGCACCACTCAATTATATGCTCGAGGTCTTTTTGAAGAGTTAGATGATCGCTATTGTTTCGGATGGGACGATAGATAATGCTCTCATCGGCAAGTATACGCATACACGAGGATAAGTTGTCAGGCAGGTCGTTAATGTAGATGAGGAAAAGTAAGGGACCAAGAACACTGCCCTGTGGTACACCAGAGGAAACGTAACAGAGTGATGAAGAGTGATTGTTGGCGATAGTGAACTGTTGGCGGTTAGTTAGGAAGTTTCTGAGCCATGTTAGCGTGAGTGAATCAAGTTTTAGTGATGACAGTTTTAATATCAAGCGACAATGAGCAACACGATCGAATGCCTTTGCAAAATCAAGAAATAAACAGTCTGTCTGTAAATTACTGTTCATGTTAGAATGTAGGTCGGTGGTGAACTCAAAGAGTTGAGTTTCGCAAGAATGACCCTTTCGGAACCCGTGCTGGTTTGAGAAAAAGAAATTGTTAGATTCTAGATGCGCATAAATGTTAGAAGCTATGATATGCTCAAGAATCTTGCAACATATTCACGTCAAGGAAATGGGGCAATAATTTCCAGGTGAACTTTTACTACCACTTTTATGAATTAGTGGGAATTAGTGAATTAGTGGGAAGGGTGGCGACAAGAAGCCCAGATAATAATAATAATAATAATAATAATAATAATAATAATAATAATAATAATAATAATAATAATAATAATAATAATAATAATAATAATAATCTGGGGTTTTGCGTCCCAAAACCACGATATGATTACGAGAGACACCGTACAGTGGAGGAATCCGGAAATTTCGATCATCTGGTGTTGCTGTTTAACGTGCACTGACATTGCACAGTACACGGGCCATTTCGCCTCCATAGAAAAGCGACCGCCGCGACCGGAATCGAACCCGTGACCTTATAGGGTCAGCAGGCGCGGGCACCGTAGTAGCTGAGACCGGGAGCGTGAGATTGCAGCACGAAGTTGAGAGCATATATACCGAGGGTTTGCAAGGTATACACTCCGCTCAGTCGGCGCGAAAGGAACTCGCGCGCACACAACAACGCACGCACATGAGAATCATTCGCCGTACAACGGCCGAAGCAGCCTTTCCGTGCTGCGGCCATTGCGGGGGCCGACGGCGTCATCAAGAAAAAAAAAGGGGGGGGGGTGGGAGGGGGGCACTCCCGCGCGGCGAAACCGGCCTGCAGAGGCCGACGACGCCATCGACGACGTTTCGATGTAACCACGCGTGCGTACGCGCTCAACGTTGTAGTGTGGTGCTCCGCTCTCACCGAGAGAGACGCGAAGCAAACGGGGCCCCACAGCAAGGAATAAACGCTGCAGAAACGAGGAAAACACGGCGGTCAACGGCGCTGAGCCATTGGGGCCATGCGGGGCGCACGGCATGACGCGGCGATTGGGCCACGCCACGCTGCACCGCTGCTGCTTCTCAATAGAGCTCGCTCGGTCGGTCGCTGGCCGAGCGTAGTACAACTCCTCGAGCGATAGGAGCAATAGCCTTGGAAGACATTGCGCACGAGAACGGTTAAAGGGAGGACGACGACGGAAAGCCGGGCTACCGTTGCACGTAACGATTTCTTCTTATTGATTTTGTTTTTACGACTGCAGCCTCTGGAAAGGCGAGGTGATCTCTGCCCTTATGCCTCTCGCTAATCTCTTTGCCGTACGAGTTGGGAAACGATCATTGTGGTCGTCCCGTCAAAATCTAACCCGACGCACCATAACGATAGGTTGGCAAACTCACGAGTTGCCTCGGTCAGGCTCACTGAAACACAGACTGAGTTCGGATTCTTAGTCTGGCGAGTCCGGGTAAGGAATATTTCGGTGAAATCGAGCTCGTGCGTGTTCGGTTTGGTGACCAAATTCCAACTCCATCCACGGGTCCAGGTCCATCTATGGACTTTCAAAAAGTGAACGATGGTGTGAAAATGCTTGATTTGAACACATGCGAAATAAATAAATAAATAAATAAAGAACGAAAGAAAGAGAGAAAGAAACAAGAAAGAGAGAAAGAAAGAAGAAAGAAAGAAAGAAAGAAAGAAAGAAAGAAAGAAAGAAAGAAAGAAAGCATAAAATTCTGAGTAGTCACTTTTGAGCCAACTTACAGGAATCCTTATCACTTTAGTGCGTCGACGTCATATCACTAACCAAAACACGCCTCCTGGGGTACAACGGGCGTAGCCGCCCACTAAGTCCAAAGCGAAAGTAAAACAAAACGAGGTTGGCAGGAAACGTAAGTGATTCTATCCACCTCACCTCCGAAAGTTCGGCCAATCAACGCGAGGCGAAAGTGATATCCTCGGAAGGCAATCGTTCCGGCGCACGTATGCGACCCCACACAGTCCCTTGCGCTGCGTGCGTGCATGCAAGAAAGCTACCGAGGACACTGCCTCGCAGTGACTCCGTGTTATTACACCGAGTGGTTCCGGTTACGTAATAGGCCGCCTGCGAACACTGGCTCAATCGGGGCGGTCGACCCCATTGCCTTTCCTTTGTGTTTACCGCGCTGTGCTTGCTGTTGACGAGCTACTACAGTGTGTGTGTATACTCGCAACGAAACGCGTAGTGTGTATTATATGTATACGCTCCCCGCCCAGCCCTGCGGGCGCGTCGCTTCGACGATGCTGGCGTCGGGCGGGCAGGTCGGCCCAGGCTCGGCGTAGACCCGGCGATGTCTGTGCGGCAGGACTGAGCCAACACCGGAACCGCAGCGGCCGATCACGGAACCGGAAGCCCGTTACGCTTAGACGCGAGTCACCCCGCGGCTATAGCTAGGAACGCGAGGTCGCGCACCCCTCCCCCCCCCCTCGCCTTTCTTCGCATCACGTATAGGCGCCCCCAGTACACACAAGGCGCAACATATACACGCGCGAAAAAATACACAGACAAAGCGGCAGTCCCGCGTGTGCCTTCGTTTTCGCGCTTGTCGCCCCGACATGCACTGCGCCGTGGGCCACCGTCGTGTACGGTCGTAATGGCAGATGGGACAACTTGGCCGTGCTCTCGGGAAAAGCACGCGGCAGGCAAAGAAGGTTATGTATTCTAGTTAGTTATAGACCTATAACAATATTCCATCCACAGGAAATTGCCCTTTTGAAACATCGCTCATGCCAATCCAATAATTCTGTGTTTGCTGACGGAATCCATGTGGAATGGAGTTCATGCATACGTCTCTTCCATAGATTTGCCACGTATTTCTGCAAGAAACCTGTGAAACTAAGCAAACGTGGAATTAGGTAGAAATGACATAATGGTAATATGGAAGTATTATAAGTGAAAGGAACCCATGTGTAGGCTCCAAATTCTCATACCCTGCGGCCTACATTGACATAACAGGGGGCGGAAGGTGCGTGAAGTCGTCCCCATACATTGACAGGATAGGGAGGGAGGTGTCTCACCCCCTCCCCCTTCCCTATCGTGTCCCAAGCCCCCACCCCCCTTAGAAATTTTGATGGGTGGTGGTGTTTCATTGAGAACAATTAGTATAAACAGGTGCTCTTGAAGGCCTTCAAAAAGTGGGCCCAGGCCGAAAAAAAAATAACTTCGTGGAAACGCGTTTGGTTTACTGTAATATAATTCTCTTGACCCCGTGTGTAGGACGTCCAAATAGAACTAGAAAAAAAAAACAGCATGGCTCCGTGGTAAAGTACTCCACTGCCACAAGAGGGCCCGTGTTCGAATCCCATTCGATCTAGGGTTTTCTTTTTCTTGTTTTCATTTTTTTTTTTCGTGTCTATCGGTAACGCCGACCGACGGCGAAGCCGCTCAACTCTGAAACGGGCGTTTAACAACTGTGCTCTAAAAACTATGACATTAGCGCAATACGGGCACTGCTACCGTGTCGTTCGAAGGTGTACGTAGGGGTAAAAACCATTTACGGCAGATTTTCATCGCAACGAAAGGGCATACACAAAGACTCCGGCAATGGTCAACGCGAGAAGACGCGAGTGATGGAAGAAGCGCGAGTCGTCCTGTGACGTTAGGAGCCGAGTGAATTTCCGCGCAAACTCTGTGTATACTATAGATCACATTGTAATGGACGAATCTCACACGCGCGCCCAGGCCACGAGGGGAGGAGATTATCGATCGAATGCAACGTATCCCTCAGCTTTCCCGCAGCTGTTGCACGAACAAGGTCAAATTATCACGCGTACGCTTTCAGTGAATAGCAGGATTTATACGACGCACCAATACTGCCAGCCGCAAGGTTAAACAGCTACAGGTGCCACACAATGTTAAGACTGGCGACTCGGGTTTCTTCTCGGATGCGGCGGGATCATTTCGGTGGAAGCGATAAAAAAAAAAAAAACTAAAGAAACCTTGTAAGTGCTCTTGCAAGTTTTTTTTATATACCACGTCATGTGATCAAAATTAGTCCGAAGACTCTAACAGCGAAGCTATTACGATCGAGGTCTGCCACGTGCTGTAGATACAAAATTGTCATAGTCATGAAACAGCTCGAGCTCAATCGCCACCCAAGCACTCAGTACAGACTGTGGTTAACAGTAGCTGCATGAACCGTGCCCGCGTCTTCCCTTGCTTGTTTAACAGCTAAAGCTGTTATGAGATCACAACTCGGGTCACGCGCAGTTGTCCGCCGCCGGTGTCCGTAACCACATCGCGTGAAATTAGCACTAAAGACACAGTCAGCTCGAAACCTGGCTTGGAGCCAGCCCAGTATTCTACCACTAAGCTACGCTGGTGCGTGTGACTTGTTGGCAAACCTAGCACCAAAGACACAGTGGGGCTCGAACTCGGGTCCGCTGGGTGCCAGCCGAGTATTCTGCCACTGAGCTACGCTGGTGCTTGTGACTTGTTGGCAAACTTGCCTTAGGCAGGCTTGATGTCGGGAAAGCAATCGCATTAAACGACTTATAAAGCGTTTTAAAACAGCGAAAGAACAACCAGTCGTCGCACAATGCGAATAACGTAACGAGTGTGCCGTCCAATGCTCCAACCCATCACAAAAGCTTGTTCTTGTTTCCCTATTAACTGTGGCGCATATCCACTTCAGCCATGATTCCACATCGTCGTAAGCCACTGCATGAACAATTGGCAAAAAGTTTCTTGCAAGTGTTTAGCGGATACCACGCTTCTAAGGATAATGACGAAAAATAGCAGCGAATGCCGGCCTACTACCCAAAATTTTATTATTAATGCCTTAATTGGTATCAAGCAAGTGTGCTTGCAGTAGTTACCCAATGAGTGTTTTGAAAATGCTTTGAAAAACCGCTCTTATAGCTTTTGCTGCGACTGTGCTTCGTCTTTCGCGCAGGCCTTTTTTTAGTGGACCATGGTGGTGAGTATTTGCGTAGCTTCCGTAAGAGTTTTACACCAGAGCTTTTACAGTCGAAGTTTGTCGTGTATCGTAGATAAAAAGGAATAGAAAGATGAAGATGACAATTGATAGAAATGAAAGGGAATAGTGAAAAATATCAGGGAGAAATACTACAGAGAGAGGGGGAGAAATAAATAAAAAATTCCAAAAGAGAAAGAGAAAAAGAGAAAGGGTAGACACGAAAGGATTGAAAGACGGAAACGATTGGACATACAGAGGAACAGAAAGACATTCACGCGCGTACACTCACATAAAAGAGCAACCACAGCCAGCAAGGGTTGGGAAACGGGTGAGAAAGTAAAAGCCTATAGCCAAGTCAGGGCGAGTTGTAGATGCCTAGTATCTTTTCTGTGACCCAGCCTTGCACGACTTGATGCAAGCTGCGTTTTTTTTTTTTTTCATTCATATGGTAGGCATCTGCAGTAATGCTTCCTACATAGAAAGTTATGAACTATCGACTCGGACGTCATTCAAACCGATCTAAAGCTTTCTCATGCAAAATGTTTGCCCATGTTCGTTTCATCAAAGCTGACTACCTAATTTTGCTTAATTAGGCAATTAGACAGAACACAAAAATGGGTGAGTTATTTCATGCAGTAGTGAGCAACATGAATTTGCTAGCGTCGCCATAGAGTGGGTCGGCGTATATTTAAACTCTCGCTACAGAGTTACCTGCAGCACTCTGTAAACACACACACACACACACACACACACACACACACACACACACACACACACACACACACACACACACACACACACACACGCTCACTCACTCACACACACTCACACACACATACTTACTCACACACACACACGCACGCACACAAAAACACACACTCACACACACACAAACACTCACTCACACAAACACACACACACACAGTCACTGACAAACACATGCACACACAGCACAGCACAACGGAGTGAACATAATGTAGCTTTTACATATGCGTAGCATCCACATTCATTTTTTATGTTTAAATTTTGTCAGTGCTTTCAAAGATGCCGTACTATAGGCGAAGTCAAACAGCACCGACGACACGAAAGGATCTGCAGTTTGAGCAGGAAGCTGCAGCTCCTTACAGGAACACTTTGTGCCGAACACGTCTATTAAAGGAGCCGTCGTTTAAGGCACAACCAGTGCGTACACCGTGTCTCGGATCAGCCACACACGCTGCCCGGCAGCCGTTCAAAAAAACGTGACCGGGTGCTCGCGCACGAGTCGTGCATTCTGCCCAGTCCTTCACACGACGCCCTCCTTTTGAGTGACGTGAGATCCCATGCGCAAACGTGCGCGTGGCATGTACGTGTACACGCGCGCTCCAAGAAGCAGCCGGTCAGACACGGATGCCGTCCACGCGTATACGGCATATAGTGTATAATGCATCGAGGGAAGCGTGCCACCGTGGCCGCTCTCGTGTACGCTTCCATGCCATTTCGTGCAGCGCGTCGGGCCGGCTCGGGAGTGCCGTTACTGCGCGCCGTGGTCACGCGGGAAGGACTGGAAATCGAAACAGTGTCGTCGTCGTCGTCGTCGTCGTCGTCGTCATCATCATCATCATCATCATCATTATCATCATCATCATCACCAGCCTGACTAAATCCACTGTAGAACAAAAGCCTCTCCCATGTTCCGCCAGTTAACCCGGTCCCGTGCTTGCTGCTGCCAATTTATACCCGCAAACTTCTTAATCTCACCTCCCACCTAACCTTCTGTCTCCCCCTAACCCGCTTCCCTTCTCTGGGAATCCAGTTAGTTACCCTTAATGACCAGCGGTTATCCTGTCTACGCGCTACATGCCCGGCCCATGTCCATTTCCTCTTCTTGAAACAGTGTAGATCCTATTGAATCGAGAACTGCACCGTAATACTACGCAAAGGTTCATTGAAACACCATTCAATCTATACATTATTTCAAGTTCGCCACCTCCTCCGTGCGACAGGTCGAATTAGGCAGCTGGCTGACGGTCACGACCTTGGTAATATGATTTGCGGACAATTTAATTGTTCTCTGCTGGAATTCTTGCCCGACTCAAACGAGCTTGTGTATTATTTTGAGGTCACCTTCTTATTGTCTTCAAAAGGGAGCAAACTTCCGGAATTTAAAAAAAAAAGAAATAAGATAAATGTTTGAATAAAATGATGATATTTAATTTCTTCCATTTTAGATGAGAAGTATCTTATTATGGTCGAGCTTAGTACGGTGTCCGCGGGACCACCCTTACTACGCATGTGCGTCCCCTCTCCAATGTTGCTTGACTGTTTCATCTTGTCTTTCAAGGACTTTTCACCTGTTCAAGACTCTGCCTTCTTATGTTTAGTATTCATTGCACGCCTTGTTGCGTAGGAAACAAAACGATATGGCCTAATTTTTTACTTAAATAATGATTTTGTACTGGGCACTTCGGGTAAATATTCTTTGTCAGTATGAACGATGGAATAAGACGCAAAAACGAGATGGAAGAATGTTTCAAGATACCTATATTAACTAGAAGCCTCATGATGATGCGCCAAGGAGGAGGAAATAAAGAAGAAGGACGAGGAGGTTAGCCAGTTCTTCGACCGATTGGCCACCTTGTGCCGGGGAAGGGCAATAAAAGATGATAGAAAAAAAATATTGCAAAGAGAGAGAAGACAGATAGCGAAAGAGGAAAAGCAAAATTAAAGAAAATACGACACTAGTGTCTGTGTCTAAGGCCAGTTGTCCGCAAGAATCGTAGGAAAGAAAGCTTTCAAAAAGCCTTCTGGGCAGAGTATGGACTCGGCCAAGGACCCAGAATCCTTTTCGGTAGGAAGCGCAGCCACTATTACACAGAACACACAACACAAGTGCTTGTGTTGTGTGTTCTGTGTAATAGTGGCTGCGCTCCCTACCAAGATGGATTCATACCAACTGGCCCGATACAATTGTTTTAAGCGCTTGTGTTGTGTGTTCTGTGTAACAGTGGCTGCGCTTCCCACCAAGATGGATTCATACCAACTGGCCCGATACAATTGTTTACAGAATCCTATGTCCTGGCAAAGGGCCAAGATTCTCGATTATACTGTTCGCTGAGGTGATGCACTTGTTACGGTGCTTGGCTGCTGTCTCAAGGGTCGCGGGTTAGATTCCGGTTACTTCGGTAGCGTTTGATGAAGTTCTGCAGACCCATGTGCTGTGCCACGTCAGTGCACGTCGAAGAGCACCAGATAGTCGAAATTTCCGAAGCCCTTCACTACAGCGTGCCTAACAATCAGAGTTCCCGACGGGTGGAATTTAATAGGAGCCCGAACTCTAGTCAAATGTAGCCAAAGCAGCCATGACATTGAATATTATGGCGAGCTTTGTAGCCAATTAGAGCAAGAGTAGTATTATTAACGGTATTCAGTATGTATGAATGAATAAAACCATTTCGAATAAGTAAAGCGAGAAGTTTAAAAGTGGCCAATAAATATATATGGCAGGCTCTTGAAAGTTTCGTCGCGAAACGGGTCAGAAAGTAGCCCATTCGGCAAAAAGTAGCCACTAATGGCAACCCTAATCAATGATATTATGGTTATAGCATGTATAACGCCAGATTTATTATTATTATTATTATATTTATTATTATTATTATTATTATTATTATTATTATTATTATTTATTATTAGATTATTATTATTATTTATTATTACAGATTCAAGTGCTTTACGGCCAACCAGCTCAACGTCGACGCGTGAAGAATACATTCCTTCTTAAGCCGCACAGCTGCGTTGATTCATTCATCCTCGCCGCTGGCATGCAGCGTGCCGTTGCAAAGAGAGCTGGGAAGCGCAGCAGGGACGTCTCGGATAAGAAGGCAGACAAAAGACGCCGTTATCTCTTCACGCTGCACCCTTGACGTCGCATTCGTTCCACTCGTTTTGCCTTCGAGAATAGACCAGTCAGAATTAACAACCTGCTAAAGGGGGGCGCACGCAAACGCAGAACCGTGCGCTACGAGAAGACCTGAGCAGTTACGCTGCTCAGTCCTAAAGGAAACACGTTGCAACAATGCCCACACAGTTCGGCTGTGCGCTGTTGTGTGCGCTTCATGTGGAACTTTGGTACTGTTCTTACGGGGCGCCGGGCTGGTCTATAACATGCCTGCTACATGTTCATGGTGCGGGCTGAGGATTTGTTTTTCATACCTCACAATAAAGAATGTCCTAAATAACGCCTTGACTTGGGCGAGTTGCTACATCATCGGGGAAGTTTTGCGCGAATAAGAGGAGGACGGGAGACGCCGACTAACAAATGAATTTATATGCACTTCCCTGCCTTTCCTTGCATCTTTATCTCTCTCTCTATATATATGCACTTCAACAGGTCTTTTTATGCACTGTATACCTGACAATATCAATCAAAACACAGATAAGACGTATTGAAGGAAAGAAGCGTACACTTAAGGGCTTGTTTTTATTGTTAGACACAATATTAATGAGATCTGACAGACAATCATGCCAAAGAATGTATAGGGCATGTTAATATCCCCATCCTTTTTTTAGTATGATTGCTAGATCTCAATAAGATAAGAAATACTGGCTGATAAACCCAAGTATGGTGCATAGAAATGCCTCTTGAAGTGCATTAAACTATTATAATTAAGTCGGCGCTTGTCTGTGTTTTATGTGTATCCTGTCCTTGTCTGAGTCACGCTCAAGTTATGCGACTCCCCGTGTTCGTCCTCTCCCTCTCCAACCTTCTGCACTGCATGTCTTCACTGTAGGCGGGCGCATCACAGCCGACACAAGAGACGTTTGTTCTGTCGTCCCGCAGGTCTTCGTCTTTGGGTGCGCTAAGGTGAAAACGCCACTTTTCCACCAACTCGCCCTGCAACATCTTTTGTACTGTTCATTCGTGTTCTGCTGTGTACATGCGCGCACTAAAGCGCACACAGTATAGCCGTACAGTACAAACATACGAAGAACGGGACACACGCGCGCGCTATGAATATGTTGTAGAGTTGTGGTAAATACAAGCAAGTTAGTACTCCTGTTTATTGTGCAAGTAAAAGAAAGCAAGAAAAATACCGTGAACACGGAACAATGAAACATGTGGGTATATGCGCCATATGCCGATCTCCGTCCTCATTTCACGCTGTTCACGGCGAACACCTAATAAAGAATGCACAAACACACACACACACACACACACACACACACAAACACACGGGACGTTCTGTAAAACGTGCAAACGCACGTACAAATACATGAACATTCATATTGTAGTTTTGGGACGTTAAACCCCACATATAAATCAAATACGTGAACATAGACGCAGTCATCAGCACACCGGGAAACATAGAGATCAAGTGGACTTCTCTTGCGACGTCCCTGCACAATACAGGTTTACACAGTTCGTGCACATGCCACGATATGTAACGAAATCCGCAGTGGAAAGCATATTGCGCGCCAAATGAACACAACGCAGTGAAGAAAACGAGCACGAGAATATATATCGCACGCATTATTGCTAAGGACACAACGAAAGGTAAGTTTGTGTTGGTCTTCACGAAGCGTGCGTTTATTCCCGGGATCCCCATAACCACACAGCCCAATGACAGGGCGTTTTTGCGACGAAAATCACCGCTGGAGCCATGTACATGTATACCACAGTCTCAACTGTTTACACGAGACACGCAAAGACATCGCTCTTTTATATTACACGCGGTCGTCGGCCGCGCGGCCCTGAGTATGCACAGACAGGCCTTCGCTTTTCACCGGGCTCCGCCGCTGCGGCAGCAGCAGCAGCCGTTGTCGTCGTCTCTCTGCGCAGCGCAAGCGAGACTCCGCCGCAATCGCGTCGCATATGCACACACACACGCACAGCCCATTGCAGCAAGCGCTGCCTTGGCGGATCGAGGCCAGCGACAAGGGGGGGAGACGAGTCGCGCCGTTCGCCTCGTGTCTCCTTGATCTCAAAAAGGGTTGTGCACCCGGGTGCCCCCCGCAGTTGCATGCCCCGCGTGCCGCCGCCTCTGCTGCCTGCGTACGTGCCAGGAAGTGTACAACTCCGCGCCTCGATTTCGCAGTTCTTGGCGGCGGCGTGGAACACTAATCAGTAATGTAATAAGAACGATATACCTCGGGGATCTGTGCCTGCACGCCATCTTGGATGGGGCTGGCTCAAGGACATTATACACTCTATTTCGTGAGTATATTGAAAAGCTTCCGAAGCATGTGGGACTTCTTCCTGTGCATTCGCACCAAGATATTCAATTGCTTTTACCCCAGCAATGAGATTTTTTTTTCGGTTCAAGACTGAGGGATAAATAAAGATGTCCTGTGCCTTAAAATGAACAAACCCCGTTATTTATACGATTGTAAACAGGTTGTTATGAATTCCTTGGAGTCTTTTTGTTTTCTTATTATGGTCTTCGCGATCAGTCCCAGTGGTGCGAATGGCACGTCCACGACGACGAAATTCCAGCCCGAGACGCGCGGGTTCGTTCATTTTGCTGACCGCACTTCTAGCATAGTTTCGCGCCTGGTGTTTGAAACGGAGTACAGTTAGTTAAAGTGAATATTTTGAACGACTGCCCGCTTAACAAAGGTGCAACTGAAGCGAAGAGATGAAACAAGGTTTTGTGGTTCCAGATTGCAGCTTTTGTGTTGCCATCGCATATGTGAGAAAATGTTGGATATTCGGCAGGCAACCTCGAATTTAGATTTTGGGCCTTTTCTAAAGTGACCTGTCAATATGTACTGCGCAGTTCGACCAAATACATTCACAAGTTGCTGGGAGAGGTGAACTGTTCTTATACACAGAGGTTTGTAAACTATACTTAGGCCTGGTATACAAGAAATGACTGTACTGAATTTCTCTGATGAACTTCTCGCAGGTGTAATGCAACTTAGAATGCAAACACCACGATAATTTACACAGCGAGTCCGCTAACATTTTACGGTGTGGTTCACACCACAAATTGCTCCCAAAGATCGCTATAAAATGCAACTCCGTAGCGTTTTCGGTAAAGTTCCGATGAACTTCGTTGGCGTTTAGCTGAGATGCTATCGTACATCATGCATGACATCGGCGATGGCATGTCTCGGTGCTGTCTGCGCATCGTTGCCTGATACACTGCGGCGTGGACCTATTATTTCCGGAAGATTTTTAGAAGATACAAGTATCAGTCAAGAAACAGGTGAGGAAATTGTAATACTGGGTGTATCACTGGTGGAAGTCCTCGGCGAGTAACATATTCCAAAAGGACTTGTTTTTGGGCTAGTTGGTGCATACTTGGTGCAGAAGACTGAGGCGCAAAAAACATAACGTGAAGCAGGAACTGCTGTTTTGTCTTCTCTCCTGCTCTTCCTGCTTCACGTTATGTTTTTTGCGCCTCAGTCTTCTGCACCGAGTAACATATGTCTTATCTGAACTGAGGGCTTCACGAATTCTTCTTCGAATGAGTAAAAGCTTTACTTAGCCTTTCGCGTGCGCGTTTGGGTCCCTATTCGCATTATCTCAACATCACCACCATCTCGGTAAGCGCAGTGTATACACGAGGGGCTTGGTGTTTTATTTCCAACGTGGCCACGGTCGAACCTGTCACCTCGAGCATAATAAGTGATGCAACACTCCAACAGCAACGTGGCCAATTCGCGAAATAGTTTGTGACAGCAAAGGAAAACGCATCGGCGCGCAAAAAGATTCCGGGCGAAGTGTCTTGAACGTCACCTCGGATCGCTCTCTTCTTTTTTCTAACAAATTAATGAATAAAGCTTCATACTAATACTGCTAATTAAGAGAAGAAATGAGGAACAAATGTCGAGCCAGAAAACAATTTCACTCTGTTTCCTCGGGTACGTGGAAATTTCTACTATTTATTAATTTTATCTCTTTTGTCTTCCCTAGAGAGAGAGAAACGAGAAAAAAGGAAGGCAGGGAGGTTAACCAGATGCTAGTATCCGGTATGCTACCCTACACTGTGGTTGGGGAATAGGGGGTTGAAAGAGAAAGAGAGAGTTAAAAAATAAGTAAGAGAAAAACACCGACACACACGCACACACAAAATCAGTCCACTCAGAGGCGTTCCGACAGGCCAGTAGTTCGCAAGAATCCCAGGAGCGCTTGCACGGCTTTCTTCTGTGACGATGAGTCATGACGATGGCGCAGTATACTTTCTTCTGACAGCGGCTGGCCATCTAATTACCTGTTTAGGGTATTAGAAATGTGTTGTCTTTCCAGGTTGTATTCCGGGCAGTCACACAGGATATGTCGAATTGTTTCTTCATCTCCGCAGTGTGCACAGTCGGCGGTGTCGGCCATCCATATGCGGAACGCGTACGCACGGGTAAACGTGACTCCCAACCATAGTCTGCACAGAGCAGTATAGCGTCACCTCGTCGAATTTTTGTTGGAAGCTGTAAGCTTAACGTTGGATCAAGGGGTCGTAATCTTGCATGCGTAAAGAGAGGCTCATTCCAAAGAGCCATGGAGCGTTGGCGAGCAAGCATGCTCGTATAGCGTCCGTCCTTGAGAGAGGTATTGCGTCCGTCCTCCTAGTATAGCGTCCGTCCTTGAGAGAGGTATTGACTGGTTGTTGTCTTCTGTATGGGCTGAACGGGCAGCTTGATCAGCTCGTTCGTTACCGATAATTCCACAGTGGCTTGGCAACCACTGGAATATAACGTGGTGCCCTTTCTCTGTTATATGGTGTAGCATTTCTGCTGTTTCAAGCACCAACTGCTCGTGTGGACCATGGCGTAGATTTGACAGTGTGACTGCAGTGCCGCCTTGCAGTCGCAGAAAATCGTCCACCTTTGCGTGCTTTGGTCGTTAATGAAACGCAGCGCGGTTCGAAGCGCTGCAAGCTCTACTGCCGTTGTTGTGGTTGCATGAGCTGTCCTGAATTTGATGGTTGTGGCGGGCGTTGGAATAACGACCGCCGCAGTTGAGCTGTTTGGCAGGACGGAGCCGTCGGTGTAGACGTGGGTGCAATCTTGGTACTCCTCGTGCAACAGAAGTAAGGTGAGCTGCTTGAGGGCTGGTATTGAGAAATATCGTTTTTTCTGGATGCCTGGTATTGTCAGGTTGATGACTGGCATTTGAGGCACCATGCAGGAATTGAAGGTCTCGCCGCGGGCGTAAAACCAGTTGGTAGGGAGTCACCATGTGCAGTTATTGTTCGACAAAAGGAAGTATGAGGTCTATCCGCTGGTAGAGAGGCTAGGTGGTGATGGGGAGTCCGGCCCACATGCCTTATGTGTGTCCTCAAAGCTTCAATTTCAATATGGGTCTGCACGAGGTGGTCTTTGGCTAAAGCTATAGTCGCCACTGTTGAGGCACCCTGAGGCAGACCTAGACATATTCGAAGCGCCTGTGCCTGAACGCTTTGTATCATGCGTCGACTTCTTTTGCATTGTCTTCATTAAATTATGCATCTACTCAGTGAACTAGAGTAGCCTTACGTATTAGCAGTCTGTCTAAATCGTGCCGCGTTAAACGAATGCATGGCTTCAGGCGTGAAATGTGTGGGTACGTGTACACTGCTGGCGGACATTAAACAAGAAAAAGTCGCATATGCTCCCATGATAACTCGTGGCTGTGACATTTCGTCTTTAATATCCGAATGTGAGCGCGGCCGCCTGGTAAAAGAAACGAAAACAAAGGAAGACGAATTGCCCCACTGTGACCCCCGAGTCCGGGATCAGTGGCCTATGACTCACAGCGCAATCTGAATCTGCCACACATGAGTTACATGCGAATTAACTGTAGCAACGCGCAGCGCGAGACAGCCATGTTTGCTCACAGGGAGAATTCGCTTCCATCGTCAGAATAGATTCATCTAAGCCAGATTTCTCCAACTCACCCTTATAGCGGGCAGCAGTCACGAAAATTTAGTCTTCCGTAGTGCCTGTGTGCGTCTCAGATTGTTTCGCGTGCTATAAAACTTCAGTACGACTTACCAACGCACCCAAAACACCGTATATATGCGTAGCTAAGCGCCCGCAAGGGCCGTTACAGTGAAGACGGTGGGAGCCGGTGAGAGTGGGGGATAATGGGGGAGGGGAGACAGCTTGAAGAAAATGCAACCTAAAGAAAGGCTTTCCCACAACCCTTATATATAGGTTATTTCTGACGGAGATAGTCACTCTGCAATGCACTATAGATGAACTGGACAACCAGCCTCTTTCGGAAGAAAGAATCCTGCGCTGCCGACAGGACTTTATGTCGCAGAAGAAGGCTGTGAAGGCGCTCCTGCGCTTCTTGCGTTCAACCGGCCTGTCCAAACTACTGTGATCGGAACTCCCTGAATGTGTGCGCATGTGTTTTTTTTTCTAATTTATTTTATATCTCTCTATATCTATCCTCCTTCCGACCCTTTTCCCCACCCCCGTACAGGGTAGCAAACCAGTTCGTCTAGGTTAACCTCCCTGTCTCTTCCTTTTATTTATTTCTCTCTCTCTCTGACGGGAGTTCAACGTCAGGTTTACAAAATACAAAAAATCATATCGATAATGATTTCCACAATGACTAAAATGTCGACGCCAATTCTGCAATATGGAGTTTTCGCTTCATGGTGATGTTTCAACTCACGGTGGCCGCATGTGGTGCCTCACAGAACAAATGGCAGCATATCCACGGGGTGAATGATGGAGAGTGGGGCGAAGCATCCGTCCGTCCATTCGTTCTTGCTTTCGTCCGTCCATGCGTCCGTCTGTGTGACCGTCCGTGCGTGCGTCTGTTCGCGCGTCCGCACGTCCATCCATGCGTCCGTCCCTGCGTTTGTCCATGCATCCGCCCCTTCGTCCGTCCATGCGGCCATCCGTCCGTGCAACCATCCGCGCGTCCGTCCGTTCATCTGTCTGTGTGTCCGTTCGTCCATCTAGTCAACACTCCAAGTACCACCACCTCGCATATTTCCATCATATATTCCGCATATATATTCCGCATCACCATCCAGCGGACATTCTAAGCACTAAACGAGAGGTGGCACACGCACACTTTCTTACAGCTTGCGCTTCGTGTCTACTTCCCACCTTTAACCACCTCGAGTTCATGGTATATACTAGTTCACTGTATTCATGGCACTGCGGCCCAACGCTCGCTAAACCCTTCTAAAACCAAGAAGGTTACGCCCAGCGAGTATAAAATAGCAACCCTCAGATAGTGTCGGATAGTGCTTTATGTACATGCCAATGGCTGCTAATGGGGAATGAGAGATAAGGGAATTCGGCTTTTAGTTAAGGCACACGCTGCGAATTTTTTTATTGTTAAACAACGCACAGGAGAAATCTCCCACCAGCACCACCTTGCAGGTCAAAGCGTAAGACCATGTTACGTACTACGACGAGGGACGAACGGGTGCCGCTTTAAGAAGCTTTGACCCTAAATAGTGGGTAACAGGGTACTCTACTATGGGAGATCTTCAAGCCGTTCCATGGGCATCAATGTCCAAAGCCGCACTAATAAGTCAGATAAACCTTGCCGAGAGCTCGAATGTGCCAGTCATTGTGACAATCAAGACACGCTCCCTTACATTTCGGATAGGTGACCTTATCACACAGAGACGTCTCGGTGTCACTGGTTCTCACTTGAAATCTTGAACTTCCTGCCAATGTTTTGCAAAGATTTTGCCACCGCTTCTCAAGCAAACAAAATTTTCAGGTAGAGACAGCAAACCTTTAATTTTTGTATGCGCACTATTTGCACTAGCAGCCAAAAAGTACTTGACGGGGTCAGTGAAAACCAGTAAGTCCTATTCTCTTGCACAAATTAAAGGTCGGATTGAGCTTGCAATTATTGCTATAGACGGTTTCAAGACCACAAGCGTTCTACCCCCCCCCCCCCCCCCAAAATGGCAGCATATCCACGGAGTGAATGATAGTGGGGTGAAGCATCCGTCTGTCCATTCGTTCTTGCTTCTGTCCATCCATGCGTGCGTCGGTGTGGCCGCCCGTGCGTCCATCCGCCCGTCCGTGCGTGCGTCTGTTCGTGCGTCCGCACGTTCATCTGTGCATCCGTCCCTGCTTTCGTCCATGCATCCGCTCCTGCGTCCGTTCATGCGTCCATCCGTCCGTGCAGCCATCCATGCGTCCGTCCGTGCATCTGTCTGTGTGTCCATTCGTCCACCTATTCAACACTCCAAGTGCCGCCATCTCGCATCTTTTCATCATTTATTCCTTATATAGAAGCACCGCCATCCAGCGGACATTCCAAGGACTGAACGAGAGGAGGCACACGCACACTTTCTTACGGCTTGCGCTTCGTGTCTACTTCCTTTAACCTCCTCGAGTTCATGGTATATACTTGTTCACTGTATTCATGGCACTGCGGCCCGACGCTCGCTAAAACTTTCTAAAATCTAGGAGGTTACGCCCAGCTAGTGTGACGTAGCAACCCTTTCTTGTCTTCTGTGCGTTGTTGAACAATAAAAATTTGCAGCGTGCGGGTTAACTAAAAGCCGAATTTTCCTGTCTCTCATTCTCCCTTAGCAGCCATTGACATGTACATTGAGCACTATCTTTTATTGTTCAACAACGCACAGAAGAAATCTCTCACCGGCACCGCCTTGGATGTCAAAATGTTATACTTGTTACACACTGCTACAACGGCTACGAGGGACGAACAGGTGCCGCTATAAAGAGCTTCGCCCCTGAAAAAAAAAAATAGTTGAGATCAGTTCCGTCTCTGTAGCTTACTCGAACAAAACATTATTCATTGCAATGGACGAGAAAATAATACGAGTATCATTACTAATTGCAATAGGCGAGAAAATAATGCAGGTACCATTTGGCAAATTCACAAAGCTTCATTTTGTGTGAAACAACGGGCGAAAATCGAGCAAAAATGGAGGGCTGAAAAAAATTAAAAAAGAATTATGAACACGGGGTGGCGCTGAAGCCGATGTTTGCGCGTCCAAACGCCGGTTCCAGCGACACCACGTGTTCGCAAATGTTTCACTAAGACGTGTTGGTCATAATGCAAATAGTTCTAATCACGCATTGAAAAACCTCCGTGATACAGTTGAGCTGCTGTCATATGAAGGGAGAAAAATAGATAAAAAGAAAATTGTCGTCGCGAAAATATATTTCAACCAGAGAGCAAGACAGAAAGAGAAAGAAGCAATTAAAAGACAGAAAGGAAGAGATACAAGGAAATATACTTTGAAGGAAAGAGAAACGGACGAAGAGAAACAGGCATGAAAAGAGACAGAAAAAACAGAGCAAAACAAAAAAGAAATAAAAGTAAAAATAAAGAGGAACAATGAAAGACGGAGATAGAGAAAGGCTCTGTTTAAAATAATTTTGGGTGTGTACTCTAGGTTTGAGCATAGTACTTCAGCTATAGTTAAATATTGAATTTCCGAGTTGAATGGCTTTCAATGGCAAAAATAAAAATATACGAAAATATGTGCTGGTGAGCGTGATGGTGGTGAAATAAGTGGTGGGGAGGTGTGATGGTGTGGTGGTAAAGCTGGTGCCGACATGTTAAAAAGAAATGTTGCGAAGAGAGGGAGAAATTACAAAAAAA
Source organism: Rhipicephalus microplus (assembly GCF_013339725.1). Lineage (NCBI taxonomy): Eukaryota > Metazoa > Arthropoda > Arachnida > Ixodida > Ixodidae > Rhipicephalus > Rhipicephalus microplus. The sequence continues at coordinate 154,391,801 of NC_051171.1, read as the reverse complement.
AATTGCGACAGAGGAAAGGCAACATCAAAGAGTAAGATTTCGCAACATTTCTTTTTAACATCTATCATTCCCCTCACCCCTCTCCCCAGCACAGGGTAGCCAGCCGGTCTAAGAACTGGCTAACCTCCCTGTCTTTCCGCTTAAATTTTCTTCCTCCTCCTCTTCCTGGTGCCGACCAGCTTTGGGCCGTCCGACAAGCCGAAGATGCCGCCCGGGCCCAAGGACTTCGAGCGGTCACCTGAGGCTCCGCCATCATCGTCGACGGAGGGTGGGAAGCGACAGAGGATAATACCCCTCGCCCCCCCCCCCCCCCCCCCCCCCCGCCTCGCCCGAAGGGCACTGCCAGACTTCAAATAAAGTTTATTAATTAATTGTTTCATTCGTTCATTCCTTAATAGAAATGTGTGACTGTGGCAGGTCCGTATCCAGGAATTTTTTTCGCGGAAGAGAGAGGGGGGGGGGGCAGAGCATGTGTTTAGTGCCTCGAAAAACACCCATCTTTATTATTTTCACTCCTTAAAACACCAGCTCCATCAGAACATTGGGGCTAGAGGGGGTGGGTGGGGGTGACTAGGGTACTTTTTCTGGCTACGGGCCTAGATTGTGGCACTTATAAGGCTGCGCGAAACAACCGATCATCAGAGCAATCTATGAGTGATCAGATGATCAATAAGCGAACTTAATCCCAATTATCCGTTGGTTGTGCTAAATAGATACAGATGTGTGCGCACGGCAACAAATACAGATGTTTGTAAGAAAAGGACACAGAAATCTGTATTCTAAGATACATTGTTAATGAGGGTGATGATGATACCAGGTCATCGACATGCGGTGAGAGCAAACTACTCATGCTACAGTGTGTCATAGATGACTCGTATACGTCTGTAGGAAGTGCGACTCTTATGATTCAGTACGCGAGTGTACTTACTGTGTAGTTAAATTATGCATAGCATATGATTCACCTTTGTTAATTCAAAAAGGTTCACGTGTTAAAACCATATTATGGCTATGCCGCACGCTGAAGAGGAGGGCTCCGGAAATTTTGACCACCTGCGGTTTTTCAACGTGTGCCTATATCTATAGGTACACGGGCCTCTATAGCATTCGACATTTGCTCCGTGTATCATTTAAAGACCGACTTTCGTTGTGCGTTGTGACATTCTCTCTTGCCATGTAACGAACCAGAAGTGAATTTGTGCAAGCTCTTTGTTCTTTGTTCGAGACTGAGGTCTAGCGACCTCTGCTTTAATGTTAGTGGCATCTATTTTAGCCCCCGGCTCTTAACGAGCGAGGACTGAATTAATCGTTTACTTTACTTGTTTTCGCTCTTCTCAGCTTTCTGTCCTATTCTATCGATTATGCATTTACGTAGGCACGATGCCTATCTACTTAATTATTTTTTAAACGTTGTCTTTCCACATGCTGGAACCATGTCATCAAGGCGACAACAAACAGAAGAGAAAAATTCTGAGCCGTTCCACTCCGCAAAGGCGGATCACCAACAAAGCCGTTTAGCAAACGATGTACACGAGTGACACGAAACTGTGAACCATATAGCCGACAACACCCTGCAACTAAATCACTTATTTTTCAGGCACTTATTTTTCAGCCTTCTTACGTATCATCTAGAATTGGTCATCCTAATAAAGTTGGCGTTATGTCATGTCTAACCAAAACATGCGGCGATTAATTTTTTCCCAGAACATCAGTAGACTGGAACCGCCTTCCCGGATCTGTGACCATCTTGACCGATCATCACTTGTTTCGTTCTGCGCTAACTAGCACTGTGTGAACTCCCACACTTGCTTACTTGTTCTGTTTGTACACAATGCGCACATTTTGTTCTTTTTTGCTTGTTTTTATTTTTTAGTATTAGCTAACATATGAGTAAAAAATTGTGCATCACTCCCCTCCATAATGCTTTTGGCCCGGAGGGCATTACGAAATAAATAAATAAATAAAATGTCTGTCCTGTAAGTCCCTTCTCAATTTAGCGTGTGCTCCGTTTAAACCTTTACAATTTAGCACCATTGCATTGCAATTTTGCATCATTGGCAGTTTGGCGACCCGCATCGTCTTACCTCGCTTGTCGCACACGCTTGACGTTTCGTGTGCGATCATAAATTATATTTGGCGCCCGAAATAGAAGATGATAATTGTTTAGGTTTAGCGTTGCAAACCCACGAGATATGATTATGAGAGACGCCGGATAGTGGACGACTCCGAAAATTTCGACCACCTGGGATTCTTTGAAGTGCATCGAAATCTAAGAACACGCGGGCCTCGGGCATTTTCGCCTCCGTGGAAAATGCGGCGCCACCAGGATTCGATCCCGCGACCTGCGTTTGCCACCCGAGTGTTCCCTTCTTTATCATTATTATTATTGGACCGATGGTGGATGTCAGGGTTTGCCCAACTTGTGCGGCACGTTCGTTTGTGTTGTTGTCGTCGTCGTCGTCGTCGTCGTCGTCGTCGTCCTCGTCGTTGTTGTTGTTGTTGTTGTTGTTGTTGTTGTTGTTGTTGAGGCGCACGGCACACGGAACCCTGGTCACATAAAGATTAATTAGGAAAATTGGGAAGAACATGCTACCACACGATGGAAAAACTTGGGCCAGAAAGTGATAGTTTATTCTTGACCAGCTTACAACGCTAAAACGACGATAACAAACGAGGGACATTTGTATTCATTAGTGGCGTTTCGTTCAATAAGCTTTATTTGAGAGTCAACGCTCGAGTCGTCACCTTCTATTGAACTTCGTACTCCTCTGTTCAGCGCTGTAAGCTCGTCAAAAATGACCCATCACATTTATAGTGCGATTATGAAGAACTCAAACTATGTTGAAACTTGAGATGAACGTATCCTCTTCTTTCTTATCTTACTTTTCTTTCTCACTGAGCGTAAAGATATTCTTGCAAGCCGGCTCGGTACTGAAGTTCTGGAAAATTACTGGAAGCACGATACGTGATATACCCTCAATAAAATCAATAATTGTTTTAAAAAGACAGGCTAATTGAAAAAACGTGCCCGTGGTCGCTATACGAAACAACTAAGGCTTCGAAGATCATAAAATTTTTTGAACGACATGTTTTTCTTTCGAGCAACCTTGAAAGCTCGGGTAAACACCCATAGCTGGTAAATAAAGAACAATAAAAAAAGAAACGTGTCTTGGAGTTTTCAAGGGCACGTAATTAGTCCAATCAGTGAGCAAGTGCGTGATACACGGACCAGCGTTTCAGTATTGAGGTAGAGCGCAAAGAGCAGAACTGGAAGTGTTGGCAAGAACGTTCCTGAATTATAAAGTTATTGCGACGGTAGACTATGACTAGGATTTCGCAACTGATTTAATTATTTTTACGTGTATCATGTATTTGGCTTTGTTCACGGTTAATAGCAACCAATTGAAAGTTTTGTTGAAGCGCACTAAAAAAACGGACGGACAGAAGAGGCTGACAAGGACAACGCTTGCTCTCACAACTGAATGTTTATTATTCAGAAAAAAAAAGGTGTTTAAAGCAGCCTGGTCTGATGCACATGCGCGAAAGACCATGTATCCGCTTTAAACAGCTTTTTTATGAATAATAAACCTTCAGTTGTGAGAGCGAGCGCTGTCCTTGTCAGCCTCTTCTGTTTGTCTGTTTTTTTAGTGCGCTTCAACAAAATTCTCAATTATGAATGTAATGCAACCGGCCCAACTTGCCATCTTGCTGTAATAGCAGCTACTTTGAATGACCTTAATTTCGTGCACTACTTGTATTTTCTTTAATGCTATACTACATACAGGCAGTAAAGTAGACCCGGTAAAGTTAAGAAGTGGTCTTGTCGGCCTCGCGTTCTGCGTCGGAAACAGCGTTGCCTGAACCGTGGCCTGAACGACGCTTGCCTTGCAGCACCCGCGAGGCACTCGTCACACTTAAAACAAACAAAGAAAAGACATGACAGTTCAAAGTTACACTGCATGCTTTATGGTGGACAGCGCCGGAAACACAGGGCGTTGTTCGTGGTTGCGTTTTCTACAAAACAATCGAGGCGTGCCCTTGATGGATAGCTGGGTGCTAGTGGGTGCCGACATTTATGCTATACTACGGATAAAAATCAATCAATCAATCAATCAACCAATCAATCAATGGATTGACTAAACACGCATACAAAGGGAACTCCCAAGATCTCAAAAAGCATAGCTGGGTTCTCTATACACTCTATTACTCTATAGTACAGTAGTACAGAAAACCTAACGGTTGAATTATAATGGCGATAAAAGGGCCACGACCCGGGAGATGCGCAGCACATTGTCGCATTGTCGAGCGACATTCTCGCAATGGCGATTCTTCAACTGCCACAAAACTACGGTACCCTGTTCAGCGCTCTTGGATGAAGGGCCTGCTGTGGGCGACGTCCCCATCAAGACGATAAGTGCAAAAGCCCGACATTTATATATATTCTCTTTTTTAATATGCGATATTATATCTTGGCATACCCTATGGATTGGTTATAGCATTGCTGCTCTGCGTCCATGTCGGGAAGGGCGACTTTACTTCATCATGCCGAAAATATACACTGGGGGTCAAAAGTACTCAGGCCACTATCCCGCATATTCCTATGGGAGCGTTGCCTGGCAACTTTTGACCCCCCCCCCAATCCCCCCAGTAATTGCGTTTCATTACCGTGCCCTCCTTGCTGCATCGCCTGTGTGGGCGACGTACGCTGGCCATATAATTAAATTAACATCAAAGCTCACATTGAACTTCCGGAGGTGAATTTTCCTCGAATAATATTGTAAGGAAAATATTCGAAAACAATATGAGAAAATTAGCAAATGGAGACACACGCAGATGCACATATTTTGTGTATACGCGGATGAATACGGGGGAATTGCAGCGGGTGCGACAATGCTACATCCAGTGCACTGAGCACGTAAATCCCGAGGCAGAAAAAACAAAGAAAAACTATCAGCAAAAACAACTAAATATTCGAAATAAGTATAAACGCCAATCAAATGCAAGTAGGTTCCGTTGAGAAACTTGCACCGCTTAGGCGAAATGCATGAAGAGTGTTTACTCTTGTGTTAAATTAAGGTTTGCAGATGAAGTAATGAAAGATCAACATCCGCATGTGCATCGGAAATGTGGTCAGACGAAGCAAGACAGGACCAGCTGAAATTCTGAGTGATGCCCTCCTGTTGGTCTTCCTAATTAAAACGACGACGACGACGACGACGATGATGATGATGATGATGATGATGTAGCTGGTGGTGGTGACTACGACGACGAAATGGGTTTGCACAGCCAGGTCAGAGGCGATCCTTCTAACGACACTAAACGCAAGCTTTCCTCCCACAGTGGACGTCAAATTCTTTTTTTTTTTTCCTTTTTCAATTGTCCAAACGCGAATGCATCACTCACAATACACCTCTCTCGTAAACGTACTTCAAAAACAACGCACGCCAACAAGTCGTTCTACCAGTTCTGAGATTGCTAGTCGCGAGGGGGCACTTAGGTCGTTGACCTTTTTTTTTCCGCCACCCTCTCTGACGTCGGTCTCCTCCCGTCACGCCGACGTCGTCAGCTGACGGCACACGCCCTCTGCCGAGTGTTGCCGAGAAGGCAGTCAGGCAAGCGCTGGAGAACCACGGCCTTTTTTTTTTTTCCTATCGGGGCGGTGGCTGTGCGGAGGCGTCTCGCTGACTGACAGCTTTGTTAACCCAGTTTTTCGAATCGGCGCCTTCGCAAGCGTGCCTGTTTGCCGCGGCCGAACGGGAACTCGCTTCGCACGCCCGCTGGCCTCGCTTCGCGAGAGCGGCGCTCCCTTCCTGCATGCAGAAAAGCGAAAAAGGTTCGGGCTGTGCCAGACCTCATCCCGAGATCCGCTGTTGAGAGCTTGCCTTGCCTGGTCACAACTTGCAGCGTATGCGACGGCAACGTCTCGGCGTGGTCGGAGCGCTATACCGGAAACCGGTGAAGCGCCGCGGATCTCGAGTGCGCTGCTGTGGCGTTAGCGTCATCCGCCAGAATGTGCGCTACATTTTCAAAGGCTAAAGTTGATGATAGGGCGAGTTGTTGCGGCATATTTGAAATAAAAACATGGCGATATAGACAGAAAACCAGCAAAGCATAGAGTTTCTCAAAATTAACTAGAGGGCACTCTGGTGCTGCGATCGTTCAGCGACCATGGGAATGATGGGTAGTACACACGTTTGCCTAGTCTTCGTACTTGCGGGCGGCGAATCGTACTTGCGACTTCGTTTATCGCTGTGTTTCGGTTTTGTTTTGAAAGAAAGATTGAACCCTTTTGAACATCGTGAGCCAATTTGGAAAGTAAGTCTTAAAAAATAAAATGGTGAAGCACAACCGCTGAACATTTGCTAATAGTAAGAAAACAGCTCCAAGCCACACGAACACACACGGAGCCAAAAGCAGGCCTGAAGTACGAATATTAGACAAATGTGTGTATATACCAATCATTCCCATGCTCGCTGAAGCACCGTGCATTGCAGCTCGCATAGACACTAGCGCCAGAGTTCCCTCTAGTAAGTATTGTGGGAAACTATATGCAGTAAAGGGAGGGCAGGCACACACAGCAGCGCTGTTGTTTGCGTCGTTCTTTTACGTGTGTTCTGTCTTTTGCGGTGCTTTCATATCAAGCATACCTATGAAGAGGGTGAAATGAAGGGGTGGGGGTGAGGTACATATAAACGGCATCGCATCGCGTTATTCAAGATTTTCGGTTAAATCTGCTGCGCTACTGTCGCGTTCAATCGGTGGTGTCTGTAACATGGCGGCCGTGATGTGTCCCATAACTGGAGCTGGAGCTCGTCGTCAGCACACAGAATTACGGCCTGTGAGATAAGCGAGCTTCCGGACTCCTTCTAGACGTGTCCACGCACATGCAGCACACGAAAGAATATCGCCTCCGAGATTGGCTTCCGATGTTCTCCGAGAGCCCATCGCTGGCGTTGCGATTGAAAGTCCACATATTTTGACGCGATATGAACTTTCCTGTCCTGATGTACCTACGATGCTTCTTATCAATTCGACTATCTAAATTTCTAAATGCCGCCACTACGCCGCTAAGCAGGAAACAGATAATATGATATTAGTTAGGGCTTTTTTCAGTCCATATACCTCCCATGACGGATAATCTGCGTTAATATTTAAATTACCTGCCGCTGTGATCTTGCGGTTATATGGTTTTCGACTGCTGGCTCGAAGTTGGCGGGATCGAATCCCGGCCACGGCGGCTGCATTTCGATGGAGACAAAATGCTAAAGCTCCGTGTGCTTATTGATTTAATTGTGTTAAAGAACCCCAGGTGGTCTAACTTTCCGGAGCCTATATACAGCGTCTCTCATGAACATGTCGTAGTTTTGGTACGCAAAACCTTAATGGAATAACTATATTAACGTTTGAATGAACAAAAAGGTCACCGCGCACCACGGTCATGCAGTACAAGAGACCGATAAGCTGCTCCCACCACGCCACTGCACTTTCTCGCGTTCAATTTTACCCGGATTAGTAAAACTAAACGCGAATCTTACTGTCTTTGTCACGTCTAAGTGTTTGCACTACACCCGATACGGGTAAGCGAGGAGATGAGTGATATGCACGACACCCCTTCACTGAAACCTCCAGGATAAGAGCCGTCCCGCAAGCGGGGTCAACGCGTCAACCAAGCAGGAAATAAGCAAGATTCCGGTATCTTATCTCTGCTGTCCATTGATGCACGGAGCACGCGGGCGCATCACCCACGTGCAGAGAAGGCAGTCGAGTACGGTGTGAACGCTACAAACGTCAACGCTTGTTCCCATTTCCGTATGCATGTCTAACGCCGACGATACTCAAATAGCCAAGATTATTTACTTCTGATAAGCCGATTGGTAAATTATTTGAGAGGGCTGTTCCTTTTCCCTCATGTTCTTGCCATAAATTATCCACCATCATATGAGAGATCAGATACCACCCGTTGATAGAGGCTTAATCTTTATTACGTCCAGAGTTGTCATTGTATCAGCTCCATCTTCTATCTTAGATGGATGGAAAAACTTTATTTCGTCAGAAAGCAACTGAGGATGATTCCGTGTTAGATGGCCATCAACCCATGGTTGGCGGCGACCTGTGTGGCCCACTCCACGACCCTTAACTGGACGACTGGGTCCGAGCTGGTCAACACGGCCTCCCAGTGCTCAAGAGAGGGATCACGCATAATATCCACCGGCGGCGGCACTATGCTACATTCCCAAAGTATGTGATCATATGTTGCCACAGCCTGACATCATTTGCATTGCGGCTTAATCTCCTCCGGGTACATTTTGTTCAACACGTAAGGGTTGGGAAAAGATCGCGTCTGCAGTTTTCTCCAGACGCATTCCTGCGCCTTAGTCAACCGCTTGTGCGGGGGCGGGTAAAACCTCCGCTCTAGTTTATAATGATTCGTTATGTCATGAAAGGACACCAGCCCATCTCTCGCGGACCTCCCCGGAACTGGCGGCTCACCTACCCGGCTGACGAAACCTCGAGCATTCAGGTGAGCCGCCTCGTTCCCAGGGTTCCCAGAGTGTGCTGGTACCCAGACAATTTCTATTTCTCTCATTTCTCGTCCCGTGGCCTTATGCAGAAATCGTGCAGCGGTCGCCGATATTCTGCCCCTCGCCAGATTTCGGATGGCTGTCTTTGAATCACTGAAAATCAAATCTGACTGCGAATTAGTTATAGCTAGCGCTATTGCCGCTTCCTCTGCAGTTTCCGAGGAGCGGGTTTTGACCGATCCAGAAGCGATCAAGCGCCCCCGCCTGTCCACCACCACAATCACAAAAGCGTCTTTGTCCTTATATTCCGCAACATCTGTATAGACTGCCGCTTTGTACTCGCCGTACTCAACGTGTAAAGCTCTGGCTCTTGCCTGCCTGCGCTGCGTATGGTGAATCGGATGCATATTTTTGGGCAAAGGTTTTGTGTACAGGGCCTTATGTAACTCCCGCCGCACCTGAATTTTAGTGTCCCCAGTGGGAGCCTCTGCTCCAATACCAATCATTTCCAATATAATCCTGCCCGCTTTGGTTGTCGAAAGCCTAGCGTGCTGCATCACCAGATGCGCCTCCCATAATTCATCCAGGGTGTTGTGTACCCCTAGTTTTAATAGCCTTTCTGTAGGCGCGTTGTTAGGCAACCCAAGCGCTGCCTTGTAAGCTTGCCGGATCATAGCCTCGACCTTACCTTTTTCTGCGGCATCCAACTTCATATAAGGTGTCGCGTAAGTAATCCTGCTGAGCACAAACGCCTGTACCAGCTTACAGAGTTCTTTTTCTTTAACCCCGCTCTTACGGTTAGCGATTCTTCTGATTAGCCTGACAGTAGCATTGACCGTGGTCTTAAGTTTTTCAAGGGCCACCCTATTCTTCCTGTTAGTTTGCAGATATAGGCCAAGAATTCTAATCGTTTGAGCTTCAGCTACCGGCCTACCCCCTACCTTTACCTCTAACGGCGGTGGCGGAATATAGTGTCTTGCATGTAGCCCTCTGGGTTTGTCCCGAACCACAAAGAGCTCGGACTTTGGCTGAGAGCATGAAAGTCCCGCCTCCCCTGCCAACTCTTCGACAATATTAACTGCCTGTTGCAGTGTTTCTTCCAGATGCGCGTCACTACCCCTGGTTACCCATAGAGTAATATCATCTGCATAAAATGTGTGTTTGAGTCCCGGTATCTCCTCCAGCCTCGGCGGTATTTTAATTAAGGCGATGTTAAACAGGAACGGTGACAAAACTGAACCCTGCGGCGTCCCTTTGCCTCCCAACGCGAATGAGTCCGATTTGATATCTCCTATTGAAATTTCTGCGGTTCGGCCCTCCAAGAATGATCTGATGTAGCGAAATGTCCTGACCCCTGGGCCAATTTCTGATAGGTTATTCAATATTGCCTCATGCGAAACATTGTCGAAAGCTTTATTCAGGTCAAGCCCCAATACAGCTTTGGTGCCCGTGCCATGCCCGGGATTGACTACATCATGTTTTAACTGTATCATGACATCCTGTGTGGACAAATTGGCCCTGAAACCTATCATAGTTGGGGGAAAAATGGCCTTGTCCTCTGCATAATTCTGAAGCCTGTTGAGAACCACGTGCTCCATCAATTTGCCCACGCATGATGTCAGTGATATGGGGCGCAGGTTTTCCAAGCAGAGTTTCTTGCCTGGCTTCGGAATAAATATAATCCTAGCATGCTTCCATTGTGCTGGGATCTCCCCGGCCACCCAATACTCATTTATCAAGTCAGTGATCGCCCCGACCGATTTGAAGTCTAGGTTTCTCAGCATTTTATTAGTAACTCCATCCGGACCTGCGGCAGACGTAGTACGCAGCTGCCCCATGGCAAACTCCACCTCCGCAATTGTGAACTCTTCATCTAGGTCGGAGTTTTCCACCCCTGAGTAGTGTGGTAAGCATGCGTCTACTCCATCAGTTATGTACCGATTCCGGAGTTCCTGTATAAACTCTCCAATTGTGCCTTTATATTGATGCATTAACCGAGTCATTTGCCCCCGTTGCGCCGATTTTGTTGCTGCCGGATCCAAAAGATGCCTTAACAGCTGCCATGTCTTTTTGCATCCAAACTGTCCATTCATTCGATCACAAATCTGGCCCCACTGCTTGGCTTGCAACTCAATTGTATAATTTTCGATTTTACGTTCTAACTTGGCAATCCTTCTGCGAAGGACGCTATTATGTTTTTGCTTCTTCCACCTTCTCAAGAGACTCGCGTGCGCTTCCCACATGTGTAATAGTCTCGAGTCAGCGGTAAACTCCTCCTGCTCGACTGGCACTTCTACCGTGGTATTACTTACATCCTCCTTGAGCGCCTGTACCCATGCATCCAGGTCATTAATTTTCCCGTTTACAGTGTCTGCTCTGTTTTTCCTAAATCTGTCCCAATCTGTAATTCTATGCCCCCTCACTTTGTCTTTATGCTTCGCAGCGCTAAACGTCGTGGAAAGGATATAGTGATCACTTCCTAGCGCTTGTCCCGTGTTAATCCACTTTGCATTACTGATGCCTCTAAAAAACGTAAGGTCTGGGGAGGTATCCATGCTTATGCTGTTGCCTATCCTCGTATGATCTTGTGGATTGTTTAACAGCGTCCATCGCAGATCCCGGGCAACTTGCCAAAGCCGATTGCCCTTTGGGCTGGCTCGAATATAACCCCACTCCGGGTGAGGCGCATTGAAATCTCCTACCACTATAAGCGGAGCGCGAGCTGCTAACCGTTGAGTTTGAATCAGGAGTTGTGGCAAGCCCAATCCTTTATCTTTGGGAGAACTATACACATTAAGTAAAAACAGACTCTTCTCATACTTTCGTTTAGGCAAAATCTCAAGCAAGACATAGTCTTCCCTGCTGCTATCTACGGAATGCTGAATGGCAGTGATGTTGCGATGGACTAGCACGGCTGTGAAGACGCGTGATACGCCCCTTGAATCAGTTCCTGGCGCTGTAAATGCCTTAAATCCAGGTAATTTTACGGAACCACTAGCCTCCTGTAAGGCTATTATGTCTGGTTTACTGTCCAGATTTTGTACGTGCAACTGCAGGTTACCCCGCTTTTGACGAAAGCCCCTGCAGTTCCACTGCCAAACCTCAATTTGCTGGCGAGGCGCCATGATGAGGCACCAGGTTGACTAATGGCACTTGGCCACCCACGGGAGGCAGTCTTGCCTCCAATAGAGTATGAAGCTGCTGAAACATGCCCATGACCTGGGTTTGGGAATCCTTAAATTCAGTGGAGAGCATGCCGAGACGCTCCTCTATTGTGTCTAATCTGGCTTCGATCTTTTCGACTCGAGCCTCCAACCTATCCTGTCTTTTCCCTTGTTTGCCTACTTTATCCGCAAGTGTTGTTACATCCGACTTAAGACTAATGACCTTAAAAACAGGCTGTGGCATGTCTACTGGTGATGTTTCGGCTAATCGTTTTGCGTTAGCTACCTCATCCCCCGACAGTGGTCTCTTCACTGTCCCCCGATTCTCCACTTCCATAGCTGCACTCTCCTGTACGCGAGCAGACGCCTCTTGCGTCGCTTTCTGTAGGCCTTGCACTGCTGGTGCCTGTGTCCCCTGCCGTTGGTCGTTTCTAAGTGCGCGTTCCATCCCTGCAATTCTGTTTTCCATTCTTTTAATCAAGTCTCCCTGTCGCTGAACCAGCGCTGCTAACTCCCTCTCTCGAGCGGTTTCGTTCTGGGAGGCCGTGCTTGACAAGCTCACCTTTTTGTTGGTGTCGCGTGCGCAGCTGTTGGTACTGGATGCTCGTCCACCATCTTGGCCGCCCCCGCGCCCTGGCAATGGCGGGAAGGAACTCGACCGGTCCCTGCTTTTGCTTCTGCCTTCTTTACCCCTCGGTGACCGCTCCGTGGCCCTCGAGGAACGCTTATCGTTGCCAGCTTCGCTCTCTCTTTCGATGCTCTGCTGCCGGCCTGTCGGTGGCTTGCGAGCCAGGCGAAACTTGCAGTTCCGGCTCCCTGTGTGATGCGCACCATGGCACACGATGCAGACCGGTGTGCACGTAAGTGGCTCTCCTTCTGGCGGGGCAGGATGGTCCTTCCCGCAACGGTGACATAGGTTGCTCTTCGGACGATAGCAAACGTCCGCTCGATGTCCAACTCGTCTGCAGTTGAAGCAGGTCTCGACTAAATTTCTGTACGGGATCACAGCGTACAGACAGTTCCAGTAAATAATCTGCCGGGGTATGCGTTTTCCCCCGAACGTAATCTGAATCGCCTTTGACTTTCCCAGAGGTCTCGCGTCCAGAATGTCTATGCCTTCATTCTTCTTCAGGAATCCCGCCCGAACTTCTTCCACCGGGCATCCATCATAAGCATTATAAATCACTCCCAGCACGGAGTTCTCCAACGGCGCCACGAACGCCGAAACCGGCAGGTCACGATCACCCAGCTTGAGCGTCTTCACAGTCGCATATGCCCCACTGCGATTTATGCACGGTGTGCTCACCGTCAACGTGTTGTTTGTGCCCTTAACCCACACAATGTCTTCTTCCGCGGCAATCGCACTCGTTAGACGCGCTGCTGCTCTCAGTGCACATCCGAGTTCTCTCGCTGTCACAACACTCAAGTCCCAGTTCTGGGGCCTGTACACAATCTTGAAATCCGTGGCTGGCAACTTGAGAAACGGTCCGCGTTTCTTCCATACCGGCGCTTTCCCCCGCTTGACTTGCTGCGCTCCGTGCGTCTTGCGCCCGCCGCTGCCGGCCTGCGTCTCGCAAGGCTTACTCTTGGCGTTGTCGCCATGCCGAGTCTTCTTAAATCGGTCCTGTGCCTTCAGCACTGGAGCCCACTCTCCCGCTTCAAAATCTTCGGGTGTTATAGTCTCCCCTTCGACGTAGTACTCCATCTTCAGCCCAACAAGACCCACGGTCACCGGGCGCAAGTCAGACGCCGGGCGACGCGGCCCAGGCCAGGCTTGGCCTAGGAGATAGGCCTAGCCTTGCCACCGCGGGGTTGACAGGAAGATCTCGGAAACTCCAAAAACGGGGACAAACTTGCCTAAACGAGTGGTGTCCGTAGGTACAGGGCAACCTCCTGCAGACGAGCCCACTGACAGCAAGTCCAGAAAAAAGCGCGTCCACCGATAGTCGGTCACCGGGCCGGAGCTCATGCGAAACACGTCCGCACAGCGTCTCACTCCAGCCACCTCCTCTCTATCTTAGAACAATCCAGACTTGGTGTGGTGAACGACATTATCACGCTTGCCGTGTAATGTGAAAATATGGTAATGTTTGCATCACTACATAGAGAATCATGCAAGTAATATCTGGCGTGTTACGTGCCGAATCACGATATGACTATGAGACTCGCCGTGATGGAGGGCTCCGAAAATTTCGACCAGTCTGCGAGCTATTTAACGTTCGCTGACAACGCACAGCACAGTGGCCTCTGGTATAACCCCTCCATCGAAAATGCAGCCGCCGCCGACGGTATCGATTTCTCAACCTTTGGGAGCATGCAGGTAAGTACATAAGCACGAAAATAACGATAGCAACACAGCATTCTCTCAAACATGGGCACGCTTTCATTAATGCTTTTAGTGACATTGTTCACTCTGCGGTGTCAATAACAACGGTTACGCACTTTGTTATAGCTGATTAATTAATTGATTTGCAGGGTTTAACGTCCCAAAACCACCAAATGAATATGAGAGATGCCGTATAGTGGAGGGCTCCGGAAATTTCGACCACCTGGGGGTTCTTAAACGTGCACCCAAATGTGAGCACACGGGCGCACGGCTGGATGATCGCCTCCGTCCCGCGACTTGCGGGTCAGCAGCCGAGTACGTTAGCCACTAGACCACCGCGGCAGGGCACACTTTGTTATAGCAGCCAGTTCTATAGCCACTTCAAGCCGAATCTGAAGCCGACTAACTATACTGCGACGCACTGAGTGCTTGCTCACTGTTCTTTTCTTCAAATGCATTCGCGGCCTGCATTGTCGCCATCACAGCCTTGAACGCGTATAAAGGCATCGCACGTGATTCGTTTCCCAACATTTCTCCATATATGTATGGGTAGTTAGCGCTTGCAGTACTTACGCTTTTTTCTTTTTTTTCTGAAGTCTTACTTATTCTGTCTTCCTCGCGTACCGAACGCAAAACACGGCACCACGCCGGGAAGGTTGTACGGCTATAAAAACTCCACTTCCTGAAACGAACTGCATCTCGGAAACTGATCTCGACGGCCCAACACCCCGCGGCTTTCATATATGGCACGAGCATTAGCCGCACAACTCCGTCGCGCTATATGCTAATCTGACGCCAGCACAGCCAACCCTCATATACGCCGCACTAGTGCAATACTTCGCTTTAGATAAGGTGACCCTGCAAAGGCCTCATACCTTGTCCCACTCATGCCGCGCACGCACGAAATCTCCGCTCGCATTACCTACATGACACATGTGGCTTAAGACCACATACAGTGCGAACCCGCGATGGCAGATACTGCGCTGACGAGTACAATCTCAGGGGAATCTCGACGGCCGCAAGTCGACGTGCATGGGGAGCCTATCTCCCAGAGCATATAAGCCCCACGTGTTTTCCGCCTCGTTATAAGGTGTATGCCGCGGTCGCCCATTAACATTCATTCTTGACTAAGCCGCGGGAGAACGCTCGCGCTATAGAGGCCGTCTCATCAGATTCTCTGTGTCGTTTTCCTCGCCACTTATCTCCGTTATCTTCCTTCCCTTGCTTCCGCCCTCTACAGCATGAGGCAGCCGAAACAGAATGTGTTTCCTTTCTTTCTCACGCGCACCCACTCATTGCCGAATATACGTCGATGACGGAGTTGGGTAGCAAACTAGGTGATTTTCTGGATAGCCTCCCTGATTTCCCTCTTTCACACTCGGTGTCATTGTCTCGCATCGCGAGGGTTAGTAAACCAGTCGGTTGAATTATCTATCTATCTATCTATCTATCTATCTATCTATCTATCTATCTATCTATCTATCTATCTATCTATCTATCTATCTATCTATCTATCTATCTATCTATCTATCTATCTATCTATCTATCTATCTATCTATCTATCTATCTATCTATCTATCTATCTATCTATCTATCTATCTATCTATCTATCTATCTATCTATTTGTCCCCTGTCATCTGTCAAGAAAGTCAGCGGACGTTCCTAAAAGGTTAACACACCAGGAAGCGTTGACATACGAAACGATATTGTATTTATAAACCGAAAGCGGTGCACGTATGACCAGAATTTGCAGACATGTATACGTTCTTTTACAGCAGTTTAAGTCAATTACACTATCCACTATATAGCGGACGTTAACCACAACTAGGAGATGCTGGTAACATAAGCGCAAGCGCGGTTGGCGGGACAGCTCATAAACTAGAAGGAACATGGGGGGTGAGGGATTCAGTTCGCTCGATTTCAGCGCAAAACGTTTGACGTGTGCGCGGCCTGTGATGGGAAATGAGAAGGGGGAGGGTGACGTCATCGCATGAAGCGTGGAGCCACACAGCTCCAGTTTAATGCAGCTTCTGTCTAATTGCACCAAACACTCACGCTCCAGCAAACCATGGCTCGAGGCCGATGCAGCCGACGTCGGTGCGAGTTCATTAGTGGCTTTCACGTGGCATATGTCGGTGTTTGGACGGCCAGCCGGTCATTTGGAGTGGAAGGGGGAGTTATGGAGGGGAGGGGGGAAAGAAGACGTCAGTTTATAAACGAACTTAGCGAGGCACCGAATGCAGAACGCGGGAATTTCAGCTATGGCTCGCTCCACCCAACCGCAAAGCCGCGAACATGTCCCATTTGTCACGGCACTCGAAGTGCGGTGTCCTGTCACTGGCTAACTCTAATTATCTGCCTTCTCACTTGCACGCGTGTCTTGATGTCACTCGTAAGCTCCAGCTTGAATGCGATTATTATATTATTATTATTATTATTATTATTATTATTATTATTATTATTATTATTATTATATTATTATTATTATTAAGAGAAGAAGAAGAAGAAGAAGAAGAAGAAGAAGAAGAAGAAGAAGAAGAAGAAGAAGAAGAAGAAGAAGAAGAAGAAGAAGAAGAAGAAGAAGAAGAAGAAGAAGAACGCCCACAGCTTCTGCAACCGCCCGAGCTGCGATTTCGATGAGCTTCACAGAAGTTGTTACGAAGATACCCTTCCGTTTCACTTGACATTTTTTGGGGAAAACGCATTCGAGTACTGTTTTCTTTTATAATGCGTTGTCAAGAGCCCGGCACGGCTATTGGGAACACGAGTAGCAAACGTGGCGAATGACGCGAAGCGTATATTTTGTTTGTCTTTCTTTTAAGCGTGGAGCACTTGAGGCGTCCGCGCTTTAGTATGCTGTCCTATGCTGTTATCGCTAGGCGTAACGCAGACAGGGCCACGCATCTGTAGCATAATGACCTTGTGCCTAGGAGTCTTCTTGCGCGCTTTTTTCGAGCGCCTTATATTGATAACAAGCGCGGACCTCTTCTTTAGGGACCAGGTTGTCGGATGCTGTCGTGTATGGTGTCATCGCTAGGCGGAAAACCGGGTAAAAGCACGTATAAGAATTAAAAAAAGAAAAAAAGGGTCGAATCGAGCGAGAAATAGAAATATAGAAAAGAAAGAGAACGAACTATAGAAAGGAAATTTTAAACAAATGGAAATAACCAAAGCAAAAAAAAAGAATAACTGGAGGAGGGAAAAAAAACAAGATAGATGAGGAAAGAAAAAAAAAACGAAGAGAAACAAAGACCGTACCACTTGTCCTTCGCACCAAGAGTGCGAATTGAGTTGCCTTCAATTTTAGTTACACGATCGAAGGCCGCGGAATGGAATCCCGGCCGCGGCGGCGCCATTCAGATGGATGCCAAATGCTGAAGGCCCGTGCGGGTTAGATTTAGGCGCACGTTAAAGAACCGCGGGTGGTCGAAATTTTCGGAGCCCTCCACTGTGCGTTCTTCGTAATCAAACTGTGGTTTCGGGGGCGTAAAACCTCGAAAGAAACAGAGAGAGAGAATGGCAGAGAAGAAAAGGCAGGGAGGTTAACTAATCGAAGATAACTGGTTCACTACCCTGCCCATGCACGGGAACGTAAGACGCCAAAAATTATTATTGTCACAATAATTGTGATTGCTTGTGCAAGAGGAACACTATTATTAATCCAACTATATATATATATATATATATATATATATATATATGACGGAAGTGTATTCTTAAGGGCTCGTTTTAGACACAATAACAATGAGAATCAGATGTCAGATGTGACAGACAATAATGCAAGGAAAGTATAGGAGAAGTTATTAGACCTAATTGTAATGTAAATGTGAAAAAACAACGGCAAGAATCGAACCTGCGACCTTCGAATAACGCTGGGTTTGGTTTCTGCCCACGACAAGTTATCTTTTCATCCACTCTTCTTTCTTCCCATTTACGTTACAATTAGGTCTAATAACTTCCCCTATACTTATACTTTCCTTGCATTATTGTCTGTAAGACGTTACATCTCACACAGACACACATATATATATATATACTTGAAGATTGATTGTAGAGCCAGAGTGGTTATTTCTATGCACCTCCACTGAATAGCACGGGTCTGTCCCCCGCTGCATCGAAATTATAGAGAGAATTTGGGCATGAATGAGAGGGGGGGCGGGGGCGGTATGTATATAGCCGAAGCTGTGCGGCCTTGTACACGCATTCATTTCAGTTGAGCTCTGGAGATGCATTTTTTGGTTGGCAGTGATAAATGAGATAATGAAACCAGCCCGCATATGCGAAAAGCACGACTTCTGTAAATTTCTTTTTTTTTTCCGGTACCCTCGTGCAATAAAGAAAGGAAGGAAACACAAGTGCAGACCGAGAAGCACGTTTTCCGAAACGGGCGCCATAGGCGAACGGCAGGGTGACGTCTCGAATCGATTTGCGTCGCCTACGAACGGGTTGCATGCTTGCACACGGTTCGTGAGGGGGAATCGAGTTTGCTCTTCGTGGAAACAGTGGGTGCAGGGGTGCGGAGCGGGTTAGGAAGGGGGAGGGAGGGCAAATAGCTTTGCCTGTCGTCGTCGTCGTTTCGTAAGGCTGTTCATGTATAACAAAGGAGATTGGTTTTCGCATCCACGCTGCTTGTATAAACAGCGCAGAGGGAACGAAGAGATGATGGTTGTGGGTGTGATGGCGAGGGTGATGCGTGAGATGAAGAGAGAAGACCAAGCCATGCTCTATAGAGCGCGTGCGGGCCCCGCTATAGGAGCACCGACCTCGAATCTTAACACTCGCTTCCATCACTAGCCTCGTGTCCTCCCTTCCCCTCGCCCTCGCCTCCGACGTCGAGACGAACGGACCCGCGTCTTTAATCCGACGCGTGGGATTCAACGTGCTTTCTCATAATCACTCCCGAATCTGCTTGCATAAACGTCCCCTGTGCCGCCCGCGCGGTGCGGTATAGCCGCCCATTGCGCCCACACCCCATTCGACGCTCCTTCTTCCCTTTGCTTCGACATTTCACTCCTTCGTTACCTGCACGGGAGCGTCTTCCTCTTTTTTTTTTTTTTACTCCTTTAGGGAACACTCTATAAGGAGCTTCCCGATGCTCGCCATGAGCGAGAATCGCGAAGCATGAATGCGGGAAGATTCTACCTCAAAGAAAGACGAAAAAGAACGACTGATGGATTTGCCTTCCATCTATTTGGGCCAAAGGTCAGAGTCGACGTCGCGTGCGTACCCCGATGTTAACTTTCCCGGGACGCAGCAGTCCGGTGCTTCCACGCTCTCTCACTCGTTTCATCTTGCTTCATTTTCTATTCTCCCTCTCGTCTCTCGGGGTTTCCTTTGTCGGCGTGTTGTTTATGCGAACTGCTTTCACCTTTTTCATCTTCAGAGCGTTGCCTGCTTGTGTAAAGGGCAATCACAGCCCTCGCTGAAAGGCCAGCTCCACGCGTTCATTATGTTTTATTTTTGTTTTATGTATGTATTCCAGTGTTCGCCACACTTTGCAGCCGCGTGTATCTTGCGGGAGAACGAGAATGAATCCATCATTGGTTGCTGGGCAGTCACGCCTTATGCCCGGAGCAGCCTTTAGAAACCACCATAGTCGTCAAAACTATACTAGCACGTAAGTGCTAGCTCGCTGGTACCAACACTGAGCATGATGAATACAACTGGCGCCATTTGGCGGCAATAATGTAAGACAAGCTAAAACGGTGCGTCAGAAAGGCGAGAGAAGAGGGCGAGGGGATTGTGAGCTGGACAGACACACACTCTTTACCCCAGATTGAGCCTTTCATGCTCACGCCAAAGTAACAAATCGGCCCTTGTAATTCGTGTAGAACAACCCGAATAACGTGCCCTTCCTAACAAGCCATGGTTGTCTGAAGCTGACTAATCAAAGTTGGTGTTACTAGAGTGCCTTCTGCAAGGCGCACGCACTTCAAGTAGGCTATACAGGCCTCACTTGCTAATAATAAACACTGATGCCGTGGTTTACAACGTCTAAATATCAATGTCTGATGGCTTGAGCCACCTGTGATACCTGTCCACCTTCAACGCAACAAATTATCCTTCCTTTTCTTTGCCATTTGCCTTTGTTTCTCAAATGTAGATTCAGTTGCTACGTATTGCTACAAACAGTGATACGCAGTGATTCGCAAACTTCGCTGATTCGCGAATCACTGATTCGCGAAACAGTGATTCGCAGTTACCACCACACGGGATTCAGAAAAAACGCAAAGTACGGGCTCCGATAGTTTAGCATTTACGAGACTCGGCCTGCGTGTGCTCGATACGATGCTTCCGATCGCCGGCCACTGGCTCGCTTCAAAAGAAAAAATTCAAAAGACCTTCGGTCAGCGGGAAACTTCAAAAGCAGCGATGTTACGTCTGTTCTTTTAGTGCAAAAGATTATCTGGCTGATAACGTTTATAAAGCGACAACGATGTGTACGTTAACAGGTTAACGAGTTGACATTGTGGGTACAAGTGCAGTATACTCTTGTACATGTGATTTCGGACCTTAAATATAAATGATGAGAAAATTCACGCTGTATTCGTGGCCGACCTAAGTAAAAAGTTACGGAAACCAATATTTGCTCTCGCTGTAAGTAGCGCTCAACGTGAAATCGCTTGTTTATTTGGTTCAAGTTTATCGTTACCTTTTGTGGCAATACGTAGCAACTGAAGCTATATATAACAAAACAAGGCAAACCAGCACCAAGTGCTACTGAGAGTAAAATTCCACTATCCACGGCTGCGATTCGAACCCGGGCATCTTGAGTGGGAAGCGAGCATTCTACCCTTGTCCTACTTTGGCGGAGCGGCGCGCAGCTCATAAAACGACGACACATTGCACACTACTGCGACTGCAGCGCCACGAGCGGATTGACCCTGTTTGGGCTTTTAACTTTTTGTACATTGGTATATACTGTGGCCGCTAAGAGCACTCCCCTGTTCCAGTGCATTCCAGTACAGCTTTTAAGCTTCCTAAAGCTTTTAAACTAAGTGCAACTACATTATTCCCTTTGATTATCCCTTGTGAGGTGATACAAGCAAAGCTTGTGCTTAGAAAAAGTGTTTAACGACTTCAAGCACATCGTACTCAACTATGGGAGAGCAGTGAGCCGTCCTGATTACAGGCAATTGAAACACTCTACTAATAGCTTTTCCTAACGAGGTTTCATTGTATTGCACCAAAGGTGCCGTTGCCGACAGGTGCGACCACCAAAAAATTATATGAAGACACTGTACTTTGTTGTGGCCTGTAGTGAGTGAAGTGTTGCAAAGCTAAGTACAGGGAAACACTTATGACGGAACGTTGCCCAGTGGGATAGAAATAAAGAATAGTAGAACGTAAGGCACGCAGACGCCAAGCTTGGCTCACTGCTTGCTTGGCGCCTGACGTCTGAGTTTGCCTTTTTTTTTGTAAGCGATTTAGGACCAAAGCACACGAAAAGGCATAAAACTTCAATGTGTTTCCGAAAACTCTATGCTGCCCTTACGAGAATGTCACGTTGTCATCTCGCTATACCGTCGCAGGTTTTCGTGGCATGGCCGCTGAAACTTAACCACGTGGTCTTACATGCAGAAGGTGCTCACTGAGATTACGCGGCCTCCAATACTTTCGGTGTTGCCCAGGTGTTGCCTTACACCTCTTCTATACATCGGGCTTTGAATCGGTTCGGCACGCTGTCTCCCTTCTCCGCAACCGAGCCTTTTCCTTCGTTGCATAAAATAGATCACGCGTAGGCGCCGGTCGAGATTGACTTTCGATGTGTTCACCTGTGGCGCATTGGCAGCCATTGAGTGCGCGCTACTTGCCTAAAATCAACTTTGCTCGGCATGTGTGCGCTTAAAAAGTACAATGAGCGAAGAAGACGTCGAGAAATAAACGAGGAACTTACCTCCGAGGTACAAACTCTCTTCGAAGGTCCAGCGGGCGTTAGCCAGGTTGCAATGTGCAATTTTTTTATAAAGCAAAAAAATTCATATTCGTCATGCATTCGCTTAAGTACCACTCGAAGGAGAAGGCTGCCTTCCTCCTCACAGCTGTCCACCCCCCTCCCTCCTCTCCCCCTAAAAGCGTTCTGGAATTAACGCGATTTCAAATCGATTCGCGAGTGGAAGAATTGCAGGCTTTGTGCTTTTCCCGTGGTTTGCTATATAGCCTCCGCGATCGGGCTACCTTTACCAAGCGATGATGTTGTCTGATGACGTCGCATGATAACTTTTCGTGCAAGTCTCGCGGACGGATCGCCAGCGTATCCGATTTAAAGCTTTCGCCTTAAGAAGCCGACAATAACGAATTGATGCACGACATACATACGCTTATGCACATGTACAATGCCCTCACAAAGCACCGATGACGTAGACAAGGGGTGTCCCACCAAGCCCGGGCCACACCCACTCCAATTTATTTATTTATTTGAAGTAGTGCGAAACAACGGCTTACAGCACGTCATATAAATAAAGGAACAAAAATATTCATATTGCGCTCATTTTGAATTGTGGTTGAATCAAAGAAGGAGTAGCAAACATTTGTTTCTTATAGTGTTTTCACAATCTAGATATTAAAGTAGGCCGATAACTTCGTGCACATAATTTAGAGCAATTAAACAAGGTGTTATCTATTATGTATGAACACAGGTACGAAAGTCAACTTATCGACCATTCAAGAATATCGTTTTCATTCAATTAGTTGCAGGAGAGAGAGAGAGAGCGAAGAACAAAGATACAAACTTTAATGATGTCATGGAGAAATTAGCGTGACTAATCTCCTGGCAACCTAATGAAGATACTAATTGAGTATTTGTTTTTATCTGGTCGGCTCGCGCGATAAAAAAAAAAGAAGTTCAGGAACGAAATCGCTCCACGCAAAAGGTCGGGTTTCCTTCTGCGGGCATCTGACTGAATCGCGACAGATTTCGCCATCCTTGCACGACGCCTGCGCAACGTATTCTAGGCCTATCGGTACTTGCCTATGTACTTACCTATGATCAGACAATCGTCTTTTCTAACGTTAAAGGGCTCGGTGTCGAAAGTGTCGCCAAACACCTTACGAAACATAAGATTGCTTTTTTTTTTTTCAGGGGGGCGGGGGGCGACGAATCCAGGTGTAGCTTCTTTTTCTGCAACGCACCGCGTGGGGTGCAACAAATCTCATTAAAGGGACACTGAAACACTTGAAAAAAAAAACGAGGTTATGGTGCCATGATACCGAATTTCGTGCGGCGAATTCGAAAATAAAAACGAAAATTCGCATGATCCGACACAAATAACTTTATTTTGCCGAAAACAACCGACAGGCGCCGCGGCCGCCATCGCGAGTCTCGCCGCCGCTGTGATTGGCCAAAGCTCCATGACGTCACTGTCAGGAAGGTGAGGACAGCTGACTGCGCTCGCCAGCAGTCAATGGCGTGTTTATCTGTTGAAATCAGTCCGAATTTTCCAGTTTGCCGTACCCACAGCAACTACCCGAGTTCGCTGTAGGTTCGCACATGTTCGAGCTCGACGAGTTTCAACCCAGCGAGTCCCAAACAGCCACCTTCACACACGTCGGAAACATAGACTGGCGCACGTATGAGATTCATGCCAGTCCTTAATTTTACTGCAGCAAAGTGTTACAAATTATACGCTTATCAGTGGATATCCAATTCGACAAGAAACAGCAACATCGGCACTCGCTTTTAGACACCTATTAGCATGGTCCGCACTAGGCGCGGACAATGTGAAGGAACATCAGCTCTTTGTTGATTTCATACCACTTTCGAGGACCGATGCTGCCAGTAATCTTCGACGATTTGCGCGTGAAATCACGTTTTCACTATGGTGCCCACCAAGCATCGATACGAATCGTCAACACCACCTGTCCTCTTTGATGGCTCTCCGCATGCCCACTGGACTCGACCGAAGAGAAGCCACCCTACCTCATCGCGTATGGCTAGGAGTGGCATTTACAAAATCTTACTCCTTTGTCATAGGAATGGCCGACAACGCTCTCTGCGATGCCTATCATTGCAGAGACGCTACACCACATCCTGTGTGACTGTCCGTTGTATTACATCCAGAGACAGTCACTGGCGTCCGCTTTTGCGCGCATCGACAACAGCCAAATATCTGTGGACACTATTCTGTCAAGTGCCCGAGAGAAGACACTGCAACAGAAGGCGACGAAAGCTCTGTTGAAATTCCTACGCGACACCGACTTGAACAAGCGACTGTAACAGCAATGTCACACACCGCGAAAGACAAGACTGGACTATGACCGAGTGTGCGCGCGTGTGCTGCCGAATGTGCTGTTTCTCTCTTCCCTCTCTGCTCTCTTTCATCTCCCCCATCCCTCTCCCATGCGCAGGGTAGCAAACCGGCTGCCTATAGGCTGGTTAACCTCGTTGCCTTTCTTTTCCCTCTATTCCTCCTTCCTTCCTTCAAAGTTTGCCCGCTTATAGCGCCGTTGTTTAAACGAACCTCGCGAAAAAAAACCTCCGTAGACAATGTGTGAGAGGTCGCGGATACAGAATTCGCAATAAATTCGCGAATTGAAAACCTCTTCAGTGTCCTTTGAAAGACGTGCAACTAGTTTAAACGGATGGCTAGTGATTGACTATCCCGTGATCACGTTGCCGGACGAAGGGCCGCTTACAGGGCGGCGAAAGCTTATCACGATTTGTACGTGGCCTACAAGGTTGCGCCCCGCTTCCCTATCGCCCTACCTTTTTCGGGATACGAACACGCTATAGATTCATTCCGCAGGCATAAGATAGCTACATGGACGAAAACCAATTATGGTAAACAACATGTAAGCTACCACATCGTGGCCGTCCTTAATCACTTAGGAACTATTTACCGAGCGCGACGTGCCTACTAAAATTTATTTAAAGGAATTCCTATAGTTAGAAATGAAATCTAACATGATTTACTCTCTTCGCTTCCCTTTATATATTTGAAATAATGTGTGTATATAGTCTATCTATTGCAGATATGTTGAGGTTTATTCTTTTACATATAGCATTTTAAGTATGTTTTTCACGTTGTTTGAGTACTTTAAGTTGAACAGCTACTAATTATTATATCGACATTTTCGTTAACCTATTTTTGTTTATATCCATACATAAAATAGAAACTGTATCCGCTCCTCTTCAAAGCATGATTTACTTTAGTTCTATCGTTCATCTGTGATTGCAGCACAGTAGTTGACAGTTTTTTTTTAATGTGATATTGCAAAACGACGTCGTTGTGTTGACTTTTGCGCTACATCTAAGCTTTTCGTCGTTGCCAGAAACTTTTAACGAAGCAGGAGCTTCAGTCAGGCCTCGACGCCTTTGACTTTTGCTATAGCGCTTTTGTTAAAATACAGAACAACTTTTTTCTGTCTTCTATCATTCAAATGCAGGTTGTTACGCAACCACGGCGAGGTTCCTGCTCGCCTTCTTCAACAAGCCACAGAAATACGCAGGGATGAGACTGCTTCATTAAAGCATTGCAAGTTCCCCAGCTTTCAAGAATTTACACGAACATGCCCGAATTTCAGTTATCCTAAATATCATTCCCTAGATTTCGTTCTGAACAGAGCCATCAGTGCTCATCGACGGTGATTCGTCGCACTAAATGTTCAAAGTTCGCTCCTGTTTGTTCCGGTGAGCTGGTTGGGAGAAGCAAAAGGCCGTCAAGACGGCACCACTTCAGGCTTTCAGAAAACCTGACGTCATGTCATCTCGTAGTCATTTTCTTTCCTGCGCAAAACCTAATGTGCCGTTTTAATTGACTCCAAGTCGTCCTAGTCTGCACTGCGTGAAAAAGTACTCGTTGGAAACAATCCCCGCCCACGAAACCGTGCGACATCCTAGCCTGTGGACGGCTCCGAGCTCCAAAACGTACGTCCCCAAAGATGCTGATAAGTCATTCATTTTAGTTATCGTCAATCAATGACGCCACAACAGTGATAAAACACGAATGCATGAATGCGCATTAACTTCCTGTTAGATAACTTCGCATTGGTTATCGCAATAGGTTGACCCCCGATATCAGTTTGAGCTTCTTCGTGGCTACAAAAGTTATTAACGAACAAGTTGAATCAAACATATTTAAACAGCGGTCTCGGGCCATACTTGTGATCTGTCTATTCATACTGATATTGTCAAAGGTGAGAGACACCAGTGAACTCAAAGGTACAGAAAGTTGAGCGACATAAAGAGTAACCCTCCGGCCACCAGAAAGCACTTGGGAAACCAGAAATAGATTTTAACGGCATCTGCTGCAGACCTACATAATTTTGTACGTAGAAAAAGACTACACTGATGTGTTGTAAGCTAGAGACTTAACATGGCAAATTTTGGGAATGCTTTGTTCCGCGCCTTTGAGGCCAGAATACCAAATAGGTCGTGGAAATTCCTGACGTCACACTGACGCGCCGGAGCTCGACGTTTGACGCGAAATTCGAAAGTGCAGCTTCGACGAATTGGTTGGTTGGTTGCGAAACTTTATTGAGGTCCTGGAAGGCGCACGTCAGCGCGCAGCGGGCGACTCCCACGTCGGGACCGTTAGGCCAAGCCTATCGGCCGCTCCGCGGGCCTGCTGGACGGCCCAAAGTTGGTCCGCCAGGAGGGAGCTACGTAGGGCCGCCTCCCACCTGACCGATGTAGTGTTGGGGTTAGTGTACATTGCCTTGCACTCCCAGAGCATGTGCGCCAGCGTGGATACATCCCCACATGCGGGGCAAGCGCCATTGGGGAACACGTCAGGATAAATAGCGTGAAGGGATCTCAGGTTAGGGTACGAGTCGGTCTGCAGTAGTCTGAGCGTAAGTGACTGTGGCCTATTATGATTTGGATGAGGGAGTGGATATAGTCTCCGCGCGAGGTAAAAATATTTTGTTATTTCGTTGTACGTGGCAGGCGCGTCCCTGTTTTCCGCAACCCCGTTGGCCCCGAATCGTTGCCCGGAACCCATGGACGCAGTCGGTTAGTGCGCGCGCGGCCTCGTGGGCAGACTCGTTGAGGTTGGGGGGAGTGCCTTGGACCTGTCCAACATGTGCAGGGAACCAGATCAGTACGCGGTGCTTGATGCCGTCGCGGCCACCACTCTGGAGCACGCGCAGGGCTTTCTTGGAGATTACACCGCGCTCGAAAGCGCGAATAGCTGACTTAGAGTCACTATAGATGACCTCCCTTTCACCTTCCAGGATGGCCAGGGTGATGGCCACTTGCTCGGCAATCGTCGGATCGTCAGTGTGAACCGATGCGCAGTTGGTGATTTGCTGTTTGGAGTCGACGACGACTGCGGAGAAGGCGCGGCTCCCACGGTACGCTGCCGCGTCGACAAAGCTGACACCGTGCTCCTCACTGTGAATCTGCTTGAGAAAAGTGGCAGCTCTAGCCCGTCGCCTACCACGATTGTGCTCGGGATGGACATTCCTCGGTATCGGTTCCACGGTGATGAGGTCGCGAATCTCACGGGGCACCTGTCTCATCTTCTCGTCCACTTCAGCTGGAGAGTGACCGAGCTCTCGGAGTATATGTCTGCCGGTCTGGGAGCTCGAAAGGCGCGTGAGCTGGGCCCGCTCCTGCGCTTCGGCAATCTCCTCCAACGTATTGTGTACTCTGAGCTGGAGCAGGCGCTCGGTGCGCGTCCTGATCGGGATACCGAGGGCCCACTTGGTAATCTTTCTGAGCAAGACGTTGATCTTGTCACGCTCGGCACGCTGCCAATTGTGCATGGCCGCGACATATGAAAAGTGGCAGAGCCCAAAGGCATTGACCAGGCGGATTAGGCTGTCTTCCTTGAGGCCTTGGTAGCGGTTGGCCACCCGCCGAACCAGCCAAACCACGTTATCCGTCTTGGCGGTGAGCTTGAGTATAGTCTTGCCGTTGGAACCATTGGACTCGATGTTCATGCCGAGGACCCGAATGGAGTCGACTCTGGGTATTGCGCTGCCTTAGACAAATACTTTCTATTAATATTGTACCTACGATGACGAAATTAACGAGAATAGATTTCCAGAAAAAAAAAACAATTCAGCCATATAGTCCACGTTTTCACAACGTGGACTATGCGAGATTAGACTATATGATTCGACTATCATTATGATTTCGCTTTTAGATGCGAAGCGTCGTTGCCCCACCATGGTGGTCTAGTGGCTAAGGTACTCGGCTGCTGACCCGCAGGTCGCGGGATTGAATCCCTGCTGCGGCGGCTGCATTTCCGATGGAGGCCGAAATGTTGTAGGCCCGTGTGCTCAGATTTGGGTGCACGTTAAAGAACCCCAGGTGGTCGAAATCTCCGGAGCCCTCCCCTACGGCGTCTCTCATAGTCATATGGTGGCTTTGGGACGTTAAACCCCACATATCAGATGCGAAGCGTCATATGGTCGAGCTCAATTCGGTGTGCGGCGTGATCACCTATACCATCCATGCGGGCCCCTCCCCCTCTCCTACGTCCCCGCTCTCTCTCAACGCCGACGCAGACAGCACCTGCTCGCTTTCCCTTCTCCCTCCTTTAAGCATCTCTCCCAGCAGCGTTTACACCCCACTGCGCATGCGCGTCTCCTTCCCGCCGACGCGGGGAGCGTCTGCTAGCGAGTTTCTTGATTGAAAAAACGGACTGTTCGCGCTATTCAACCGTTCATTGCCAGGTAGTGCCGGTGGGAGATCTCTACTGTGCGTTGTTGAACAATGAAAATTCGCAGCTTGCGCGTTAGCTAAAACCGGACTGCGGCTGTCTGTGTCCAATCAGAGTATTCTGTCTCTCATTGCCCATTATCAGCGATTGGCATGTTCCAGTAGGAAACACTGGTCCATCACTGCGTGCTTTGCGCCTCCTCAGTTTTCTCTCTTGCGCACCGCCGCGATGAGCGCCAGCGTCAGCGTCGCCGCAATGTTATGCGCTACTGCTTGCTACTTCGCATCTACACATGGTTCCCTTGGCGGGAGACGGTGTAGTTTTACTCATTTCTTTATTTATTTGTTTATTTATTGGAATGAAAAAAACTTTATTTTAGTCCTGCAGGACGTGCTTAGCGCGTAGCGGGCGTCTCCCACGTAGGGACCGACAGGGAGTACCTGGCGGCCGCTTCGTGGGCCTGCTGGACGGCCCATTGCTGGCCGGCGAGAAGTGAGCTCCTGAGGGACCTCTCCCACTTGCTTGAGGTAGAGTCGGGAGGAGTTGTTCTACACTCCCAGAGCATGTGTGCGAGGGTCGCTGTGTGTCCACATGATGGGCATGTATCGCTGGTGTATGCATCGGGATAATAAACGTGAAGCGTGGCAAGGTTTGGGTACGTGTTTGTCTGTAATAGGCGTAGGGTTAATGCCTGCGGTCGGTTCAGTTTCGGATGTGGGGGTGGAAAAATGCGACGTTTCAGGTAAAGGTGCTTTGTTGTTTAATTGTACGTAATTGGTGCATCCCGATTGGTATCTAACCCAGCAAGATGAGGTTGCCCTGTGGTTATTTATTTACTTATTTATTTATTTATTTATTTATTTATTTATTTATTTATTTATTTATTTATTTATCCCTTGATCTGCGTGACTACGACCACTACTAATACTACTACTATTACACACTACTACCATTATCACTACTACTGCTACCACCACTAATCCGCCAAGATGGATCGATTGATACGGCACTCGGAAGTTGGCCCAAAGGTCGCGGATTCATTCCCGGCCGCCTAGGTCGCATTTAGGCGGATGCAAATTGGTCGAGGCCCGTGTACTGTCCGATCTGGTGGTCAAAATTTCTCGAGCCCTTCCCTTCGGCATCCCTCATAAAATAATCATATCTTGGTTTTTTAGAACGTAAATCCAAATAGTTATTATATTATGCCACTACTACTACTGCTGCTACTACTACTACTACTACTACTACTACTACTACTACTACTACTACTACTACTACTACTAATAATAATAATAATAATAATAATAATAATAATAATAATAATAATAATAATAATAATATCGCGACGACCGACGACGGCGAAGGGTAGACAGCTGTTCTGTAATAGAAGCCTGAATCGATTAGGCGATCCATTCAGTGTCTCCTCAAGACTCATACTTTTGTGGTATACCGAGGCTCTCTGCAGCAGTTGTGCACGTATTAGGCGGTGCAGGGAAAGAGAGTTTCATTTGCGAAAGCGTCATGTCGCGCGGCAGCCATCGTGGTTCATCGAACTTCCTCCTGGTGCATACCTTGTGTCGCGTACGCGAGGAATAGCAAAATGAATGCAGCGAGGCTGCGCGAGGTATACTATCTCTCCAGGACAAGGACAGCGCCGTTTTCTTCGTCGAAAGGGTTTCGCAGGTGGCGGGGCTTGCCTATATTCGCCTGGCCCGGCTCTGCACGCTGCGTGAATGCGTGCCCACGGCAGCTGCAGCGCTGCGTATCGACACCGGAGGCGACGCATTGCGACAGTCGACGCTGCTGCGGTCGCCAGGAATGCGGCATTGCGAGAAAGCGGGTCGTCGCGCTTGTATCGGCACCTATAGCGGTCCTGCATGCGAATGCAGTGCGTATCAAGAGTCTCAGATGGACGATATAGAAATAGCGAGGTGCGCGCATGACCTCTGTGCTGCGGCTGAAACCAGCAGTTAATGCAAATAGCCAAGACTGGCTTGCGACATCATGTATAGTCCCAGGTTGCGGAAATGTTTTCCTTCGTAGGCACGATATCGTGTGTGTGTTCTCTTTTTCATCCAGAGTGTTGTGTTGTTCACGACAGAGGAGGGGAACAGCAGGATGAAGACAGCGCTTTTTCATCGTCTCTCATTCTGCATAACCTTCCCATTCATCCCCATTTTTTCATTCTTTTCTGACTCGTCAAAACATACAGGGTGCACTACGCAATATACTTGTCGACTATATACTCCCATTCACCGTTACAAACCTCTCGAAAGCAACTAAGTACGCCCCCTCACATGTGTATTTATACGCTCCGTTTTTCAAAAATTGACAGTCTCTTGATCGTGGACCTATTGGCGATCAGCCTTATATTTCATGTCAATCTGATCTTTTATGGAAGCTCGTATGTTAGTTCACGTTGCCTTATTCCAATGTTGTCTAGATGCTAACGCATCACCGTCGTTGTTGCCTGCAGCAACTGAAGTGCCACTGCCGAGTACGACAGCAAAGATCCGATTCCCGGCATGGATGAAAAATTAAATAAGGAGGGAGCATTGCGCAAGGAGAAATAAATAAATAAAAAATAAAAACGACATCGCTTGCCCCATTTTGCCGATAGGTGGAAATCTCTTTTTTCTTCCTTTAGGGTGATACCTATATGAACAACAACAAGATTAAAAAAAACATTCCTTATGCGATGACTTATGATACAACCCTATGCGAGCTCCATTAATCCGTTCGGACAAACACTTAGCTCATGTTTCAAAACGTTTTAATGCGGCCGCGGTGCACAGGTGCCGTCTATACCCTCGTGCGAGCGTGCAGGCCCCGTCTCCGAGTGTCCGTCGAATTACCGGCAGCACGCCCGAGCACTTTCCCGCAAACTCCTAAGCTTCCTGACTGCGCAGGGCATTCGCTGAGCACGCAGTCGTTACAGTCGCCGACGCTTGCAGCCCAAAAGTACGCCGACGACGCAGTCTCTTCGCGCACCTCGCCATCATTAAGGCGAGCGCGCGAGGTAAGCACAACGAACTCAGGTGCGGCACCACGGATCCGTATGTTTGCCGTCGGGCAACTAAAGAAATGTGAATGCAATGAGGATCTTTGTTTGTTTGTTTGTTTGTTTGTTTGTTTGTTTGTTTGTTTGTTTGTTTGTTTGTTTATCAAACTGCAAGCTTTATTCTTCAAGCTGGTCTGGTCTGTGTGAAACTAACCAAATATGGAAACTCCTCAATTAGCCTCGTTAGAGATTTTAAACAGTGCCTGTTTACCCTACGGAATGTACGGGAATACTGTGCCATCGTAGTTGGGACGTGGTTTTTTTCATCTTCAGGGTATTTATTGGCCACTGTAATCATCTCAGCAAATCACCCCACGCACCGAGCAACTCCCACGGCGACTTTGGCTGTTCCACCTTATATTGCTGATTACTATACATTCATAAATATATTTAGTGGGTACTTTGTATTTATTTTGGTGTTGTACGTGGACATACTTACACGACGCTTTTACTTATCAGGGCTATTGTTGTTGTTGTTGTCGTTGTTGTTGTTGTTGTTGTTGTTGTTGTTGTTGTTGTTGTTGTTGTTGTTGTTGTTGTTGTTGTTGTTGTTGTGGTGGTGGTGGTTGCGGTCGTGTACCAACGTTTGTAGTGTTGAATGTCGTGATTCTCATCGATCAACTCATTGTTTGCTGCGGACTACCACAGGTTGTCCAAACTGTTCCGTATACCCCACACCTCTCTTGCAATGCCTGAAGGTCACTGTGGGTACGAGAGTGAAGAAACTTGCCTAAAACTCTCCATGTGGCGAAAAAAAAAATTTCGAACGTTGAACTGCAGACGAGCTTTGTGACTCTTTTATTTTGTGCTCCCAGCTAAAAGCAACCAGTTACTGCGGGTCACGCCGCACTTAAACTCGCCATGACGTTACAATTGTCAGCTCATCACACTAAGTGCTCTTCTTGCGCTCATTATATCTATAATTTTTTTTTTTGCGTTGTTTCACGCTTCATGCAGGTAGCTTTCCCCGACATTAGACGCCCGATTCTTATCTCTTAAAACTCCCTGCATTGGACGTCGTAGCTCCCAACTCTGCGAGTCGGCGCATTGCGGTACGCGATGATGAAGCCAACGTGGCGCTCGCGATGGGTGGACCATTTTTCCGGCGATTAAACAGCAGCGCGTCGGAGCGTTTCAGCTTGCGTCAATAGCGCTGCGTCCTCACTCCTTTTCATACGCGGCGGTCCGACGCAAAGCCCCCCATTGTCCCCTCTATCGCAGAGCGTATAAGCTGGTCGGCGCTAGCTCGTCTGTGCGTGATACGTGTGTGTGTGCGTGCGCACCAACATCAGCCGTCTCGAACGGGCGATTGTTCGGAGCGGCTGCACGCCAGGCCCGTCAAGGCTGTCGCTATGCGCTCGTCTTCACAGAGCCGCGAAGCCGGCCCTTCGCTGGCGCGGCTGCGCACACGTACACGAGCTCTTGCGCGTTACACATGAACTCGTCGCTACATTGTTATAGATCTCAGATTCTGACCTGGTTTCTTCTGTTCAAACATGGCTTGTCCCGGTTCAATGAGAATGCAAGCTGTGTCTGTGCGGTGGATCAGTTTGGCGCGCGCTGAATGAAAACACACGCTCGGTATAGGAGTGAATGCATGGCTCGTTGGTTGGTCGAACTTTGCCGGCAGAAACACCACCGCCGCCACCGTTTCCATCGCTAACGCGACGGCCATCGAATCACCATCACCCACTATGGCAACCATGAGCACCACCATTATCCACAACACAGCTTTCCGTTTGATGCTTGCCAAACACATGCTTGCAAAACTCACTTTCATTGATTTAGCTGAAACAGATAACCGGAGGAAGAGAAATAATCTAGACAAAGCCTTTTGGTCACAGCCTTGCAACGCGCCCCATGAATTCGAACATTCCAGTGACTATAGGCGGTGCAACGGTACGTCGAAATGGCGGACGAGACGGTGAAGTCGCGAGCGTGCACGTCAGCGTCGCAGGGCATGAAGACGCCTTTCATTGGTTTATGACCACTGAGAGACCGAAGTGCGTCACTGACTGCGTCGCAGATTATCACCGTGTGACAGCTTCGAAGCACGGCTACATGGCGCCGCTTGCGTCGCTGGAATGACCGAATCGTCACCACCGTAACTTGACTTGACGGATTTCAATTAACCAGAAAAAAAGATAGCAGTAGTTCGATGGGCGGCTGGTATGCAGCGCCTTTTCGTGCCTAGCTCATTAGTGGTACACATGGTACTTCACGCATCGCATCGGTGGATTTGTGGACAATCACTGGCGCATTTCCTGAAGCAGGAAAGGTGCCCGAGCTGTTAGCACCACTCGATTCATAACTCACTCACACAATAGCGCCCGTGTTTGCTCACAAGAGTGTAGTGGCGTCAAGCAGAACGCATACCCCCCACTGGGGAGATACTATGTATATATATATATATATATATATATATATATATATATATATATATATATATATATATATATATATATATATATATATATATCGCAACGTGCAAAGAACAGGACACAAGGCTTCCTTTCTACGTTAACAGCAATGCTCTATTCGCACACAAAAACAAAACGCAAGAGCAGACGCGCAACGTCGTCTTCCTCGAAAACGCCAGAGACCACCACACGTGATGCTGGCTTCTTCCTCCTTTTGTGCTTACGGCTAATAACCGTGACAATATATAACAATGAGCCCAGAGCATGTAGAGCGTGTCGGCGCGCGTATCAGGCGCTAAGTGCGAGAATCAGTTTACGCGAATCGGCTCGCGGGAGAAAGCCGTAATGAATGGTGCCTATTGGCATCTCGGGCATACATATAGACACCCGTATCTGGGGCGCCTCTGTCCTCATCCCCGCCATGTCTAATTGAGAGAGGCGCGACGATTAATCAGCGCGTATCCATTGCTTGCACACCGAATGTGCGGCGCGGATGTTTGCGTTCGTAGGCAAAGCGTGCAGCACGAGGTTCTGTTTGATCATGCACTGTCTGAGGTGTATTTTCGTATATGTCCATGCCTCTTGTGTCATACCTTTTAGGCCGTCCGCTGAGATAGGAGCGAGCTGAAGACAAAGAAGACGTGTGCGATCGCAAGAACAGGGCCGCGACAGTTGTTTATTTGTTTCGTGGACTGGACGAATGGAGAGACCAGCGTTCGAGCTTACCTTCGGTACAAGCTATTCCAACGCCATCTATATAGACCAACGGCGTATTTTAAGAGCGTTCCGACAACCTCCCCCTTAATGTTGCTATTTCTGAATATCTACGTCCATCCCCACACCCACCCCACCAGAAGTGCTCAAATTTTGTGTGTGTATTTATTTATTTATTTATTTATTTATTTAATACTGTAAGCCTTTCTCAGGCTCATACAGGGTGGGCGGGCAAATATACACAGCCGCGTACAAACCAGGCGATATCGCACATAGCGGAAGAAAACAGAACCACAAGATGCTGGTGAAAAGAAAACTTGAACGATGAACGCAATCGCACAAAATCATGGGCAGGTCACAAAGCATCATCGAGGTATCAGCAGGCGGTACAGTGATCAGCGCACATACAAACGCACGCGCGAACATACATAAAGCAAGGTATGATCTCAACCCAGAACAAACAGTGCTGCCTAATATGGGCTCGTGATATTGAATGACAAGAGGTCGCCCGTCCTGTGTGTGCTCTAAATTGAGGAGGATGGGCTGTCTTTGCAAGACAGGTCGATGACAGTAGTAGTAGTAGTAGTAGTATTTTTATTTACAGTAAGCCGGATACAGAGCTCACTGCAGGGGCAAAGGGCTAAAGGCGAACAGCCTGACAAAGGCCCTTGTCCCTCCGCAGTCCGTGACAGTGCAAAGCTTAGACATCAGCACTGACAAACAATATATATATTCATTACATTGGTTTCAAGCAACCTGAAATTGTAAACACAAAATTCAAACATAAATAGCATAAGAAGTTTACATAACACATTTTAAGAATTAGAGGTCACTCTCGTTAAAATTCACAACTAAGCAATATCAATGAAACAACTCAAAAACATACACAAAATGCATGCAGATACAATGAATTCCGCTGTATACACTCGTATAATTGACATAGAAGTTTATGAACAATTTAAGCATTTGCAGAGGCATGAGACTCCATTACGTAGTTTCGATAGTGTAGACCGGTGGTTATGAATAGTAGCACAATAGACCCTAAGTGAGCCTATTTCACGCGGGCGCGTCACGCATTTTTTTTTTTATGCGACGAATATGCTTCGGTACGGACAACTATATGTATACACACAGCCAACGCAGGCACAGGCCGGCGTTACAACCACACTGGAAGACAAAGTAGTGTCGAAGGTTTCCTATGCAACCTAGTGCTTTATACCGGAATAAAACTAGCTCATCGATCTGAAACACAAGACGGGTGGTGAAACACATCATGCGGTATTCATCTAACGCGAAATTGGTGCGAAATCTTGCCGCTTTTAGTACGACGTATACAGTACTCGCGGATTCCTATACGCCACGTCAATTTGTTTAATATAACGACTGGTATGCGCAATTGTTCCGTATAACCATGTCATGTCGCGACGAGTCTACTCTCTAAAGATAACGTGAGCTCTGATTTACGCGTTCGAGTCGAAATTACGCCATGATATATAACCCGAAGTGAGGACTGTGAAAACGAAAGTATCTGCGTTAGTGAGCCTTGAATGATCTTGTTTCACTCTGCGCAGCCTTATACTTTTCTCTATACCTGCATCTTGTAACCAATGAACGTGCAGATATGGAGCGATGCGACGTCCCGTGGAAGTCGACCGCAGCAGACCTAAAGAATGAGCTAAAAGAAGAGTGATTGCAATAGCAGTGAAACCGCGCATGCGCACGAACGGCGCACGAAGCCCCGGTTGCGCATCATCGACCGCTGGTTTTTCCCCAGACCCCGTGCCCAGCGGTGACAGGAGCAGTGACTCAGCGCTCTCGGAATCGGCGTGGGCGGATCTCTCTATAAGTCAGAGCACCGGCCGCCGATGGTGTCGAAACAACTCGCGCCTTTGTCCCTACGCTACGAATTCTTTTTGTTATTTTCGCATTTGGCGCTTCATTCGTGTTTTTTTTTTTTTGAAGGAAATCGCGCACAACCGTATAAGTAGTTGGAAGCAGCAGGAGCGGTTTGACATGCTCTCGTCTGTCAGATATGTAAGCTGAGACATACGCGCTTTCATTCCAGCCTGCATCGTTCAGGTTAGCAGAGTAAACACGTTAGCGCACTACGGCGGATGACTGCTGCACACGAAGGTAGCTCAAAGACAAAGAGATAAAAAAAAAACGAAAGAGACATGCGAAAGCCGAAGCAGAATCGAAAGTTGGGCTAGTTGGGTATGCATGGTATAACTGTCAGTTCAAGCGCACTTGAACTGACAGTTATACCAAAGCCGAATCGCACTGGAATCTTCGATGTCCTAAACAAACCAAGCTCATAAAACATACAGTTACGCCACTCAGTGCATATATTTACGAGCGCCGGCGACGTAGATTGTGTATCCAAAGGTCGCCCCGCAGTCTTCGGGGATGACTGTTGCGCAAGAGCACTGCAAGATGCTGCACGCACATAACGAGCGCTCTTCACAGAACGAATCCTGCTTGCACCAATCGAACGAAAAGGAACATCGCGCGTCGATTGTCAGAAGCGTTCTTCGCGTATAACGTCGCGCCTCATAACGTCGTTATACGAACCTCTTCATGGCGCGCTTGCGTTTTCGCTCGCCACGCTAACGTCACATGCCGTATCGGCGGCAGATAGCCTGCAAAGGTCGCAGATGCGTCGCAATGCACTCGCCCTTATCCACGGAGAAGCATTATACGAACACAATTTGCAGCGGTGCTCCCTTTGCCCTTATCAGCATGCGCATATCTCTAGAGCAACTATCCCTCTTCACCCTCTTTATCCGAGTCTCTTCAACTCGCGCCAATGCCACTTAACCCACCCCCGTGATAACGGGTGCAGATATGTGCGCACGTATACAACCACGTAAGCACTGCAGAGCGGCGCGCACTCAACCGAGAACATTCAGTGAGGTAGCATACAAATCACTGCGGGTCTATCGCCTAGGCTGCCGGACCTCTGGGCCAACGTCTTAGCGCTTCTTTCTCGGTATACTGACCCCCGTATTCACAAACACTCATCGACTCGACTTTCACCCTTCACTTGACGAAGTGGAGCACTGCGCCGCTGCTCGGCTTAAAATGACGCATGCGCTGCTCGAGAATCGCACATTATCGCTGATATGCAGTGACTTACCTGGCCTAGCGAGGGCGCTTCTATTGACTTTCTCAAGTGAAGGTGCAGCGTTGAGTAAAGGGACGTTCTAGAATACAGGGGTGAGCGTACAATCATCTCGTGCATCAGAGTGTCAGGTGAGAGCACGGCAGCTAATCTGCGCCGCGCCCCCCGTTAAAGAATTCCTCAATGCTGTTCACTTGACATGTTATAAACTATACTTTACGGAGGTGTTTCAGTACCGCCGTAATTAGCTGTTAACAGTACAGTTTAACTAATAAACAAATCATATTACGGCAAGCGCATACGCACGGAAACAGTTGGGTTGGTGCATGTATTCGATGTTTCATGATGTCACTATATATAAGAACAAAAAAAGAAACAAATATCGCCTAATAACCCAAGGTGGCGGCGCCTATGAGCCGTACGCAAAATTGACAATATATTTATAAAGGAGTCACCTTTCGACGTATGAACATACGGTTCTATACTCCTGTACCACAGCTGCAGCCGCAGTAGGCGGCCGACTTTCGTATTCAGCACGGTTGTGAAATGCCATTACACCCGTGCACTTCAATGTATATGAGCGTGCTCAACTTGGTCGAAATTAACTTAAATGTACCATTCATGCATGCCTCAGTAACAATACAAATAATATGCGGGTTACTACGTGCCGAAACCACGACATGATCGCGATAGACGCCGTAGTATACGTGGTGGGCTCCCGAGATTTCGTCCATCTGGTGTTCTCTAACGTCAACTGACATGGCGCAGGGCACAGGCCTCTGTAATTTCGTTTCCATCGAAATACGATCAACGCGGCGGGAGTCAAACCCTCAACATTTGAGCGAGCAGCCGAGCCCAGTATCCGCTACATCACCACGGTGGACTGGTGCACCTTATATTGAGACCGTGGTTTCGGCTCTTAAAACCCCGTCATTTGGAGAGATATTTCGTCCACCACCATTCTCCATATATACGCATAGCAACAGCTCTATCGCATACGGTGCTCGTAGCGATGTCAAACCGACAGGCTGAATCTAGACCCTAAATTGGGCTATAGTGATGATAAGTGTCAAACAAAAACGAAGGCCCACTTATTTCCAAGCAAATATGCCCGTGTGTACTTTGAGTCAAACGAATTTTCCGCCTGTGCAAACATTATCAATTTAGCCGCGGTCGTGTGTAATGTTCACGGGGCTTGAATGCGGAACCGAAACGTCAGGGTTCCATCCCTGCCGTGGTGGTCCCATTTTACTCGAGAGGAATCACTATAGAGCTCCGTGCGCTGAGCGATATCGGTGCAAATTGCCACCATCAGCAGCTTGCCTGCACCCACTGCCTGACAAAGGTTTCTCTCATGTTCCGCCAATCTGCTGCCACGTTATACCTGCAAACTTCTCAATCCCATCTGTTCACCTAATTTTCTGTCTCCCTCTCACACGTTTGCCTTCTCTGGGAATCCACTCAGTTGCCCTTAATGAGCAGCGGTTATCCTGCCTACGCGCTACGTGCCTGGCCCATGCCCATCGGTGCACGTTAAAGAACAACAAATGACTTAAACTTCAAGGGCTCTCCACAACAGTGTGCCTCATCCTGTAGTGGTTCTGACACGGAAAACCCCAGAAATTCAAAACGGAATAAAAGAAATTATGGAAGTCACATAAACGCACTGCAGGTGAAAAAGAGAAGCGAGGGTGAGCTGTAGTGATGCGAGGGTGAAGCAGAGGAAAAGGAAAAGTGGGAGAGAGTGAAGCACAGCATAGGCACGTGTATAGAATAATATAGTATAGTATCGTATAGAGAGGGCTGAGAAAGGAAAGTAAGGGTGAGGAATATAAAGGAATGGAGGGGTGGAAGAGCGTGGAGCATACAATAGGCATGTATATAGTATAGTATAGTAGGGTACGGTACGGCATAGTATAGCAATGGGTGAGAAGGGGAAGCAAGGGTGAGGATAAGGGAAAGGAGGATGGGAATGCCACTAGCTCCACTGTTCCCTCAGCCTTCAACCCACCAGTGCGTAGCAGCCCCAATATTATTTATTGAGATCACATTGAGAAAGCTTCACCCCCCCCCCCCCACACACACACACACACAAACGTAACGCAATCCATCTTCGCAACCACGGCGGAAGTCACAGGCTGTCCAGTGCGCTAATCAGGCTCTCCCTCGGCGACCAGACCACGCGTAATCTAACCGCACCTTTTCTAATTTCAGCCAGAACTCACGAATCACTTTGTACTGCATACGCACAGACCTGCGCTGATAGAACTTCCTGCATGTAAAGAATTTTATTTTATTTCTTTATTACTTTCAAGAAGCACACGGTCTTTGGAGAGACTTCCGGCCGGCAGTAATTTTCGGCCGTTGAAATCACTGTGCTAAACATACGTCAACGCTATCTATAAGGCAGGACTGTCGATACTTTATTCAGATAAGGCGCAGTGAGGTGCAAATTTTGGGCAAGTTGGTTACGCATGTTTTGATAACAGCTCGACCTAACGGGAGCTTTGGTGAACACACCGACAAGAAATAAAATGACGTCGGCGGGCTTTTTCTTTTTTTTTACTTTTTTATTGTTTCGTGTGCGTTAATTATCTCGTATTGAGCGCTGTAGGTTACGTCTCCAGTTAATGATTCAGTAACCTAGTGACTTAGATTTTCATAGTGGAGAAAGAGGAAGAGAATGAGAGAGAGGGCGAACATTACTAGAAAAGCAAAGAGCAGGTTTAGCATTGTTGGCTACCCTGCACTGAAGAAGAGGAGTGGGGTTGACAGACTGCTATGGAGCGAACTTATCCACACTTTTCACTTGATGAAGAAAACTAACAAAAACTCTGGGGGGAAAAGGCCCCCCATCAAAGGCCCGCCAGAAAGTGGACGCTTCAACCGCAACACCATAAAAGTAATTAAAAACACATCTTTTGTTTTCTTTCGTCTCTCCTTCTCACTCTCACTCTTTTATTTTTTCACAGAAAACTATGCCCCAGTCTTATTGTTCTTGTGGCAAACTCTATGCTTGACCGCACGATGTCTTCGCAATTCGAAAGACGAAAATATATCGCCGTAGTTGGCATCGTGCATGTAAATGTCTATGCGTGAGTTTATTTGTGCAATTTCGCGATTGTTGAAAATTTTACGCCAGAAACTATCATTTAGAATAGTTGAGTAGACGGCGTAACACATATATTTATGGGCATCAATT
Source organism: Rhipicephalus microplus (assembly GCF_013339725.1). Classification (NCBI taxonomy): domain Eukaryota; kingdom Metazoa; phylum Arthropoda; class Arachnida; order Ixodida; family Ixodidae; genus Rhipicephalus; species Rhipicephalus microplus. The sequence goes on along the minus strand of NC_051171.1, from coordinate 154,350,665 downwards.
TCTTCCTAAATACAGTTATTTAAAAAAAGTTTACCAGATCATCACTATATGGTGTTATTCGATGCGGGCAGCAAGGGAAATGACCCGTTCATAACAGAACGCGTCCCAAGCCAACTAAGCGATGCGGGCATTGATACCGTTTCCAAAAATCAAAGGGCTAAACGATCGTTTCCACGTGTTTTAAACACAGTCTGATGGGTTTACCCCCTTCTTTCTTTTTCTACCTCCATTCCTTTTCCCGCAGCGTAGGATAGCAAACCAGACGAGCATCTGGTTACCATCCTGCCTTTCCTTCCTCATACTCTTTTTTTTCTGTATTTTTGACTACAAAGTGCGTTCCCGATCTGCAAGAGAGCGAAACAACTTGATATTAAAAACTCGCCTCCACATACTTCCTAGATGCACGGGTCAGGGTCACTGCACTGTGTGCAGGCTATACGTATGCAGCCGGACTTGTTTACGTCAGTACATCAACCTTTAGCGAGCTATATACGGGGTTCATTGCTTCAAAGTTTAATGAACTTCCGGCACCTCGACTTCATTACCCTTGTTGACATGGTACTTTTCCCACGTGTCCCTTCGACGCTGAAATTGCATATGTCAATACCGCTCTACTCAAGCCTTCAATGAACGATGGTGACCTGGGGTAATGATGACTCACACTTGTTATTTTTTTTTCCTCTCTTTCGCGCTTTTCGTCAATGACGAGGTTGCTCTTTCTGTATCACTTCTTGCTTTAGTTGTTCTGAATTTATATGAGCTAGATGTCGCTGACCGGTAAGAACCGCTATGCTTGAGGTTCAGTGCCCCTTGAATGTCTATAGAAATGAACCAATATTTTGATGAGAAAAAAAAAGCAGGAAGATGACTGTAGTGTCACTACACCGACGCTGAAAAAGAAGCGAACACACATTGACTCAGCAGGAATGTTTCATGAACTGGACCATCCCTCCTTTTAATTGGTTATAGTTCAGTACCGTGTATAACTTATCTTCATTGTAATAATAATAATAATAATAATAATAATAATAATAATAATAATAATAATAATAATAATAATAATAATTTTTGTAACGAGACCAACCATAAGGTACAGGCGCACACCGAAATAAAACATTCAAACTAAACAATACATTACAGAAAGTCTTCAGCAAGATAAATCAAACAAAAAGATCGAAAACGCGCAGATAAAGAAAAACAACGCAAAATAGGACGAGTAAAAAAGACAAGACGATAATAATAGTTGGGGCGTTTTACGTACCAAAACCTCGATATGGTTGTGGGGCACGCCGTAGAGTGTAAAGGGCCCCGGAAATATCAACCATCAGGAGTCCTTTAACGTGCACCAACATCGCACAACACCGGGAACAGCAATCGAACCTTTCTTAAGATGACGTTGCTCTCCCACAGTAGAGTACTAAGTACTCTAGATCGTTTCAAATCGGAAGGGTGTGCTCTTCTTGATGCGATGTGCGAGTCACGTTGTCTGCGGAATCATTGCCACTGATCCCACAATGGCCAGAAAGCCACTGAAACTCGACCTCGTGGCCTGTTTCTGTGACGTGGTGAACAAGCTTGACAACTCCATTAGTTAATTGTTCATGGCAACCTCATCGAAGGACTGACTGCATGCTCTGTAGGGCTGGTTTCGAGTCGGAAAACACAGCCCATTTACTCGGTCTTTGGGACTTTATGTACTCTAGGGCGCCACGCAAAGCCGCAAGTTCTGCCGCCGATTCCTTCGTCAAGGACTGACGTTGCAAAGCAACTTCGTCACCTGGCACGTAGTCTGAGTCTGCAGGAGTGGAACACCTCAAGCATAAGACATACGAGACTATACCAAATAAACCCTCGACTGGAACTTCGACATCCATCCGGACTTCGTCGACGTGAAGCTCCGCTTCTTTGTCGCCTTTGGTTGGGGGTTGCCTTCACAAAAGCATATAGAACCCTCATCGGATTGACCGACAATGCGGAATGCGACGTCTGCTGCACCAAAGAAGACATCGACCATCTGATATGCCATTGCCCTTGATTTGCCTCTGAAAAACAGAAGCTTTCGGACGCATTGCGAGAATTGGACGATCGGCCACTCTCTGTGCAGATGCTACTGGAACACCGTCATCGCCTTTCGTCGGCTCAAAAAGCAGTCAAAGCTGTCTTGTGTTTTTTGAGGACTATAGGCCTACGTGACCACCTTTAACTTTTGTGTAGTGCCACCGCTGCATACGCACCAGCCGATTGACTGACAAGCCTCCTTTTTCATTTTTTCTCCCTCTCTTTCTCTTCTCTTTCGTCTCCCTCTCATTTTTATGCCCCCTTCCCATTCCCACAGCGTAGGGTAGCAAACCGGGCATGTGCCTGGTTAACCTCCCGGCCTTCCTTCTTGTTGTTTATCCCTCCCACCCCCTTCCTAAATCGTTAACCACTTTTTTCTAAACGCACAATTCACCTACACATTGTAATGCGGCCGCCTTGGCCGGGACCGGACTCGCTACCTTCGAGCCTACAGCCGAGAACCATAACTACGGTGCCACAGAGGCCTATACGTTCCCAGCACATTCAAGAAAAACCTGGGCTCATAATTCTGCCATATATATTAAGTTTGTTTTAAAAATTACTCAGACAATGCTAGGTTCATTATATACGAATGACACTGTGGTCTCTTGCGAGGATATCACGAGAACAGTAAGCGCTTAAGAGTAACTCGAGATATATGCTCTTCAACAACCAAACGCATACTTTACATCTAACGATGAAGAGAATGGGGCGATAAAACGTGGCAATCGTAATTCGGGCTCGCTGCTGGCGTAATGAGCGAGATGACGAACGACGCCAGTGCCGACGAGGGAGCGGGGTTCTTTCTTCGTCAAAGAAGTCGCCGAAGGGCTGCCGGCCTGATGTCTGCAGTGCCGTCCTTGCTAGCCGGAAAGGGAGGCGCCGTGCCGTCCGAGATGCCGTAAACAGTTCCCCTATAGACGACCACAATGGTGTCCGCGGACGCAACATCTTCCTTGGAAGAGACAGCGGCGTCAGCCCCGACGAGAACACGCGCCGCTAATTGATCGAGCAGTTCGGCGGACCTCTTTGAACTTTGTTGCGGCGGCCCCTTTTTGATGTACTTTGTCGTCTGAGCGTGTGACACCTCCCCCAGCGGCTTTCACTCGACAAGGAAGAGCCACGTTGGCGCCACCTTGCAGTGCAATAACCACGCCCTAATAGGTGACGCATACCTGGACGGGTGTGGGCGTCGCCATTGCAAGTTGTATATGGTACATGTGATTGAACAGTGCAATCTGCACGCTTTCCCCAATCTGTAGGGATTTGGGAAAAACGTACCCTTTATAACGAGCCGCCCAGCTCATTTGAGAGCACTCGCCATGTACAGAATGTAAATAAACCTTTAAGTTCACCTTCCACCTGCCTCTTCATCCCTGGTCTTCGATGGTTGCAAAGGCCGGTCGCAGCAGCAGTGTCACACGGTTCATTGCACACGCATGAATATGCACAGGTCGACACAAAAGTACCACTTGTTTCCCTTTTACATTTATGACCAATACTGTATCCCTCTCCCCCCCCCCCCCTGCAAGAAAACATTTTAAAAAAGCATACGAGAAACCTCCATAAACGGGAGCTTTCCGAGATATGCGTGTCACTGAAGGGCGGCTGGCGTGTAAAAGTGTGGTGCATGATATGGTAACTTGTGAATGTTGGCCGGTTATTCAAAAACCAACCTTCTCCTTATCTCATGTGCTACCTAAGTTTATGTGTACCCCAGGTGCGTAATAAGAACACAGAAACGGTCGCAGGTCACAAGATAATGGCTGTTTACGATAAATTTTGAGGTTTGAAGTGCCAGAAGCACAATACGATCATGAGAAACACCGTCGCGGAGGGCTCCGGGAATTTGGACCACCGGGGGGTTCTTTAACATGTACCTAAATATAGGAACACGGACGCTGAGGTTTTTTTGTTTTTTTTTATCAAAAAGGCATTTCCGCCTCCATTGAGATTCGATCCCGTGACATGTGTGTCAGCAGACGACTACCATAACTACTAGACCACCATGGTGGGTCAAGGTGAAAGATAACGGCAGGGTTTATTACTAAAGAGTGGCTTAGTTTGTTTATCAAGCACACCAAAGGCTCAAACTGGTTAAGCAAAACGCGATATAAAAATAAGGTTGCTTTCTGAATACGGGTTAAGTCTTGTAACCTCCACTTAGGAAATGGGTAGAAATGATGAGTCGAGATGACAGAAACTAAAGCATTTATGTGCGTGTATTGAGGTTATCGAAAAATGGTAGGTGTAACCTTAAAGCCGCGTTCACACTGAGCATTCCGGCCGCCGAAAGTGCTCCGAATCCGGTTCGGCGGCGGCGAGATCCGCCGAAAGGGCCCTCTCCGCGCCGATCGCTCTCGGACCGATTTTCGCGGCGTCTGCCGCCGAATCGGTCACCGCGGACCAATAGGAGCGCTAGTCAAGGAATTTCGAAAAATGGCGGCCAAGCCCTACTCACTTGTTATGCTGCAGTGCACGTAACTGAATGTTGAAACCAACGGGAGTTTAACCTACTCTGTGCCTACTTCGCCTCCATATTTCGTGAAAGAGGTGGCCGAGCTTGCTGTTGGCAAGACTGAGCTTGTTGTGGTCTTGCAGAGCAAAACGAACCCACCAACGCCGCTGGCGTCGGTGGTTTTTCTGCTCTTCGTGCATTGCAAGACGGCCACTTGCCAGCAAAGTAAGCAGTACTGTCTTTTCTTGCTCTTGCGTACGAGAATCGTCGAAGTATACACCACCGGATAGCGTAGTAGCGTTTGCGAGCCGCGGCAACAACCAGGTGACAGCGCATCCATCCCGCGTTCGCCCCGTAGTAGAAGGCATATTCGGCGGCGTGGGGCGCGTCCAGTGCGAACGACGCTGCGTTTCGGCGGCAGGGGAATTTCGGTCGCTGTAGAAAGCAGATGTTTCAGTGTGAACTAGGCATAAGAGACAAGAAGAGAGCAGAGTGGATTAGGGAACAAACGGGGGTTAAGAATATCATAGCTGAAATCAAGAAGAAGAAATGGACACGGGCCCGGCTTGTAGCGCGTAGACAGGATAACCACTGGTCATTAAGGGTAACTAACTGGATTCCCAGAGAAGGCAAGCGGGTTAGGGGGAGACAGAAGGTTAGGCGGGCAGACGAGATTAAGAAGTTTGCGGGTATAAATTGGCAGCAGCAAGCACAGGACCGGGTTAACTGACGGAACATGGGAGACGCCTTTGTCCTGCAGTGGACGTAGTCAGGCTGATGATGACGATGATGATGATGATGATGATGATTGACGTTATCGACGTGCGGCTACAGTGATTCACCCAGTCAAGGATAGAAAATGACAACCTAACATTTCCTTCATAATTATCATCTATCTATCTATCTATCTATCTATCTATTTATCTATCTATCTATGTCTGTGTGTCTGTCAATCTCTTACTGTCACGATGAAGCGTCATATAGACATGCCCGCCTGCACAATGCTCCACACAACACGGTTCATTGCCCAAAATGACTCTCCTGATTACAGTTATCGCGACGTGGGGATAGAGAGGATAACGCCGTCGTGACAGCCAAATATGTTGATTGATTGATATGTGGGGTTTAACGTCCCAAAATCACTATATGATTATGAGAGACGCCGTAGTGGAGGGCTCCGGAAATTTAGACCACCTGGGGTTCTTTAACGTGCACCCAAATCTGAGCACACGGGCCTACAACATTTCTGCCTCCATCGGAAATGCAGCCGCCGCAGCCGGGATTCGAACCCGCGCCCTGCGGGTCAGCAGCCGAGTACCTTAGCCACTAGACCACCGCGGCGGGGCAGCCAAGTATGTAGGTTAAACGACTGTGGCAAGCGGGGAAAAAAATGTCGACATAAGCAGAACGTGAACGTAATGTATTTCAAGTGTAGCGTGCGTAGCGTATGTATTAAAATCCGTGCAAATGCAGGATATGTGTGTGCTGCGCTAGATACAATATTAAGTGGTGTAAATTATTCGTTACGGACTTACAGTTTTCAGGTCTACTAGTGAGTACGACAAAAAAGCAAGCAATACTCGGAACGACACGAGAAAAATTTAAACCACTTGCGTACAAGAACTCAGCGAATCTGCTTTTTAGGGCAGAAGTTTCCAGTCCCCCTGCGAAAATTGAGTACAATGTGTTAAGGACAGTGTTCACCTAATCAAGCTACACAAACGTCATTTGAACTGCCGCTTTCATTTCGTCATCTCATTCGTCATGGCTTCAGTGTTGTTCACGTCACGTCGTGGTTTCAAGCTACGTGCGCAGCATGAACCTCCAGACAGCAGCTAGCTGTAACCCAAATGTCGGCAAAGCCAGTGACATTCACTCGCTCGCTGGATTCCGTGCCGACCGGTTGTGCCCCCACGATCTCCGACGACAGCGTAGCTCCGGCCGACTGCGTTAGTCCTACGCCACCTCCTGCCGCCGCTCACCTACGACGACGACAGCGTAGCTCTGGCCGACTGGATTAGCCCTACGCCATCTCCTGTCGCCGACAAGAGGTCTCGCCAGTGGTGCCCCGTCCTCGAACTCCTGTGACCGTATTTCATCTTTCCTAACTTCTCTTTCCTTCCATCGCTCCCTGTCCCATCACCTCGCTCTCTCCTTCCTCTCTCTCTCTCTCTCTCTCTCTCTATCTCTCTACCTTTTAATTTTATTCTTTTATTCCCTTCTCTACCCCCATCCCTCGTGAGCTACTGTTGAGGTGTCCTCCCACTGAGAGACAGTTACGGGGCTCACTTTTCTCTTCTTTTCACTTTAATAAACCACTCCCCCCCCACTTCCCAGTGACGTTCGACGTTACGGGTACCTCGAAAAAAAAAAAGAATGATTTATTCAATTTCAGCTTTATACAAAGCCCAAAACTTTACTTGTCCCAGCAAGTATCTACAGTTTTCTACAGACGTAAAAAACTGCATAACTGTTCCCATAGCGTACAAAAAATGGACACAGGACGAAAGAAGCGACGAAGAAGGCAAGCGCTCGTATTCGCCCCCTCTTTCGTCCTGCGTCGATTTTGTACGCTGCGTGATGGTGGTGGTAGCGGCTAGAAAAAGAAGGGGGCACCTAATTTTTTGCAGCCCGGTAAGGAGCATGGCGCAGTTATGCATCCCCAATCAGCCAAACATCACACTCTCGGCAACTAAGTGCCTTTATTTCAGAAATTTCCTTTGACCTGGCAAGTGCAGATGAATGCCAAAATGTGCGCATGCGCAACAATAAGGCCATGTCGCACTTTGGTTGACAACAGAGCCTCTCATTCTTTCTTTCTTTTTCTCTTTCTTTCTTTTTTTCTTTTTTTCTTTTTTCTCTGTTTTTTTTTTTCTGACTGCAGAGGTCATCATTTGTACACCGCAAGCGCTGGGCCTCGCCGAGTTGCCCCGACAACACTGAGCGTGGGACAAACACCGGCCCTTTCATGAAAATATAATAGGTGCGACAAGACACGTCGAGGTGTGGTTTTTCTCTTTCTTTTTTTTTTTTTGCTTAGCCACACTACTTTGACCCTGCTGTGAGAATTCTTGTCTTTGTCAAGAGGACACGTGGCTCAAGCAGAAGCGTGGTGAGATGGTATGTACCTCATAGAGAGACAGAGAGAGAGAGAGAAAGAAAGGGAGGTAAGAAATTCAGGGAGGTCAACCACTTCAGTTCAACTCAAAGGGCCACACTGAATTTTTTCTGCTGATAAGTTAGCCGTGATAAGTGGTGATGTGTGACAATATCACCATAATATGTTCCTGATTGTACAAGATAATAGGCCGGCCAGAGTTTCCCTCTTTTCAATTTCAGCACCAGAATCGCATTGTGACGTCGTTGACCTCAAAGCTCTCACTCGGTGTTTTCGCTACATTGCCTCAACAATTTTTTTATTCTTAAACTTGCAATGTTAGGCTTCTGGCTCCCATAGAACACAACGTATTTACTTTTTGGTTGATTGATTGGTAGATTGATATGTGGGGTTTAACTTCCCAAAACCACCATAAGATTACGAGAGACGCCTTGGTGGAGGGCTCCATAAATTTCAACCACCTGGGGTTCATAAACGTGCACCGAAATCTGAGCACACAGGCCTAAAGCATTTTCGCCTCCATCGAAAGTGCGCAATTACTTTTTTAGCGATAAATAAGTAATGCAGGCAGACAACGTCACGGTGATTCGGTGCGGGAATCTAGAGATGTCCAGTGTTTTATCTTCGCGCTTTTTTTTTTTGCCGAGAAAGATAACATTTACATAGAGTGGCGTATGTGTGGGTTGCCCTTCCGAAAACATTGGTGTATTACCTAATAAAAATGCAGTTGTCAAGCAACGCTTAGTCTGTACGTTTCGTCTCGCTGATGCGTGTAAGAAGATTGCAAGAAAAAATTATTTTTTGTTTGTTTTTCTTTAACGTCGCCTTAATAAACGCAACAAATAGACTTTCAGGAACGGAAGGTGAACTGATTGGGTCAGTCATTATCTACGTTGCTCCGTGCTTCATTAAGACATTGCCGTCACGTACACCATCTAGAATAATGTGTGAGAAGAGTACAGGGTACGAACTAGACAATGGGTGGATCGCTCATCACCGATGCCCAGTAATTAAGCTGCCCCTGCGTTCCGTACAAAAGAGGCTTGGCTAATTTAACCGAGATCGTTAGGTTAGGCGCTGAAGCGTGCACTAATCTGGCGCGTAAGAATTGTATGAATAAAAGAACAAGAGCGCGGCGCAAACCTTTCGGTATACTGGCTGAAAGAGGAAAAAGAACACATCAAAGTAAGCTCTCGTAGACACGCGAACAACGTCATCATCACCAGCTTGACTACTCCCACAGGAGGGCAACGAGCCCTCCTATGTTTTGCGAATGAAGTCGTCCAGTGCCTTCTCCGCAAAATCATAAGCTAATGGCAGCGATGTCATGTAGGAGAGTCAGAACACTTTTAAGAAGACGAAGAATATAACTTGCCATGGCCCGAGTAAAACACTTCGTTTGAACCCTTGTCTGACTCAGTCCCTAACTCGTAGCCTAACCATGAGTACTATCATACATTTCGCTGTATCCTAGTTTAGTATCGCTATACTGTATTGTTATCCGAATAGGAAAATGCCGGCGCCACGTTGTATGATGAGAGAGCCTGGTGACTGACCCGTGGCTCTTGTTCAACATCTGTCACATTGATTGATTGAATAATATGTGCGGTTTGACGTCCCAAAACCACTATATGATTATGAGAGACGCCGTAGTGGAGGGCTCCAGAAATTTTGACCACCTGGGGTTCTTTAACGTGCACCCAAATCTGAGCACACGGACCTACAACATTTCCGCCTCCATCGGAAATGGAGCCGCCACAGCCGGGATTCGATCCCGCGACCTACGGGTCAGCAGCCGAATACCTTAGCTACTAGACCACCACGGCGGGGCGCTGTCACATTGGCGTACCAACATCCAACAGGACTTCCCTGTTCAAGCCCCATCTGTGACCGTGTCTCAAGCATGAGCGTCGGCAGGGGGGGGGGGGGGGGGTGCGAAAGGGGCACTTGCCCCCCTCAAGCCGCATCAGCACTTGCCCACTCCCAAGATGTCCACTATTCGCCCACTACCAGCGCTCTCCCCTTCCCCAGCCGCAATGCAACGCGCGTTGGCACCCCCAGGACAATGTCCAGCCGACGGCTATGGCCACAAGGGATTCGTGCCGACGGCTAGGGGCGACGGGAGTGGTGGACATCTCTCCTGACGCTCGTTGTAACGATACTCTCTCTGGCGATGCAAAGCATGCTGTGGGATAAAAACACTTGTAGAACACTCGCACAGTGCTCACCGCAAAAGTCTGTGTTTTGAAACAAAAAAAAAAAGAGAAGAAACCTAAACGGTTTGGAAACCCAGCAGACACAGAGAAAAGAAGTGCAATGCGCAAGAGAAACTGTGCGATTGGATAATATGCACTGTGGGATTTGGTAAGGGCAGAAAATATATGACGAGAGAAGATATGAAGATAACAGATACTCTAAATAAGGGCACAATGAAGGCGAATGACCACAGCTATACCTCTCTTTTTTTAGTTTTGAGATTGGAGGTAGGGGTGGAAGATACATTTGAATAAACTAATGGGCTTCATGCGGGTTATTATGGAGGAGTGATCTGGAGCACGAGAAACGCGTCATCATCAATGACGGCAACGCCTGTTTTTGTCTCTGCGCTCGCCACCGGCCCCGCGTGTCCCATTTAGCGTGCTCAAAGGCAACGAGTGCATCGTACTTCCCTCCCCGCTGCGCTCTGCCCCGACCGATGCACGCTGGTCGACCTGCAGCGTCGTGTGCCTGGCCCACATAATGAGAGACATGCGCAATACGCCTACGTGCAGTTGCATGCAGTGCACTTAATGCAGCCGAAGGCTGCTGCACGACAGCGCACGAGCGATGCGGTGGTGCCCCCGCCCAGTATACATGGAAGGCACCATAGGGAGTTTTTGAATATAGCGTACCGCAAAACATTGCGTTGCGGCCGCTGCGGATGCGTCATAACGCTGACCACCGTTAGCGTTTGCGGTCCACCCACAAAATATCCGAAATGCCGTGCGGCCCGCAAGGCCGCGAAGCCCTTTTACTGTGGCGGGGGTCAAACGATATTTGAAAACTCAAATGGCGCCCATACGCAAACGCTACGCCCGCAACGCCCGCTAAATTGATGTATGCTATTCGAAAACTTCCTCACGAGATGAGTCGCGTTGTGTGGAGGTCCACCGCATTCTAGAATGCGTTCGATACTCCGAGAAAGCGTTTAGCTTACGATAGAATATGACCACCGACACTGAAAAACAACGCCAGTATACAAGCAATAAACCAGCACTAAAGCACCGTCTTTTTCCTCTAGTAATGAATCGACGGCTACCGTCAAGAACTAGAACACTCGCTCATTACTGTACCATAATTTTTTCTCGATGTGAACGGCCCTTTTCTATTCCGTATGACCGATAACCCTTAAGTTCAGCTTATAGCGTGTTCATCAGCTGTGCGATGGTGCATCGTCTGCCAAGTCACGCTCGAAAGCAGTTCCGCTTCAGCGAGCTGCTCGTAAAAGCATGCATGCGTGTCCACGAATGAGCGCGTTATTATTAACATTGTCACATTCATCAGCGTCAAGGTCACTTGGTAAAATCCTCAGACTCAGGCGCATGGGGGAAAAAATAAATCCCGGTGGGGAAAATTTCCGGTGCCTTTCAGCCCGGTGTCTCATAATCACACAGCTGTTTTTTTTTAGTTGATGCTGGTAAAATATGCTAGTAATGCCTCGAAATGTTGCATAAAAGTTTGCGTGTTTTGGTTCGGAGCACGATAGATAACAGCAATAAAAATGATGGAGGTTGAATTCACAACAAGAAAGTCAAATTCCTGGATATAAGAGTAAAAAAACTGAGGGACGAGTTCGCATTTGATGTTTGCTCTCTTAAATAGGCCGACGCCTCCTCCTCGTGCGCGAGAGTTTCTAGCAATAGAAGTGAATGAATAACCTGGGATATTCTGGACTTCACCTGATTTAAGCCAGGTCTCCGAAACAGCTATGAAATTGAATCGAAAAGAACTCACCTCTAGAAAAGAGCATAGTGCGTCAATATTTCTGTTCAGGCTGCGCACGTTGCAATGCATCAGAGAACAAATAGAAGTTTCACCGTTATCACTCGATAATTGATTCGTAGCAATCGTCGTTAAACTTAAACGTTAAGGAACGTTAAATCTCTCAAAATTATTCTTTTATTCATCAGCATCATCGAAGCTGCACGCCTATGCCAGCCTACAGGTCCTCGTTCTCAACGTTTCTTTTCTCTTTTTTTTTTCTCGTCATTGAAAGATTCGGCGCCGATCGAGACCACACACGACATCTAGCGTTCTCGTTTGACAAGAGTGTAACACCGGGTTAGCGACTCCCTGCGGAACAACTACTGTAGGCGTTGTCTGAATGCGATTCAACCAACGATCACAGCTTTCAGGGTGACCAGGGACTATTAGTTAAATAACCACGTTCAGTTCCACGCGTACGGCCTTTTTTTTAAATTTTATTGATTTCTTGTTGGGTCTTTAATTTACTCACACATTTCTTGTTGTTTATATTCAATGTTCAAACGAACAACTGTCGACTATGCACCTTCATATAGCCTTGTGGCTGTCAAGCGTGGAATAATGGGCGAATTGGTAGGACATAGTAGAATTTACGAACAGGGCAACGGACAAGGACTGAGGAAGGATAACAACACATAGCGCTGGCTTTCAACAATTGTTTAGTAGTGGAGCGATGCGCTATGTGAAAAAAAAAATTGACATGCGTGGAAGGGTGTACTTGACAACCACTGCGATTAAATGCCGCAAAAACTCTTGTCACTTATGAATAGAGCTGGAAACCGGTAAACAGCCTAAAAATGATCGATATTACGCAATATATTTTTGCAGTAACGTAATTGATGAAGAACTTACACATGCACCGTCAAACTTAATTACGTGATAGGCCTCAATTATATCACGCGTGGCCTGCGAACGCTTGATGGACGCTAACTAGGTCGGCCCCACGGAGCTTCGTCCCTACATGGAATAAATATCACGGTCCCAGCCAGAATCCAACCCCAGCATTCCGCATGGCAATAAAGTATTCTACAACCGGCCACGCCAGGTCTCGGAAATGCTTTTTAAGTAGACCGTTATGTTTGTGAAACGTCAATTGTGGTTGCACTGCTGGCTGCCCGATCTTATAAACAGTACATCATATATACGGACTTGTATCATACAGACGTCGTGTCGGGTCAACGATAATTCTAGTGAAGCGTCATCCACTGGAGCTCATTTATTTAGCGGTCCCGGCTGTGGCGGCTGCATTTCCGATGGAGGCGGAAATGTTGTAGGCCCGTGTACTCAGATTTGGGTGCATGTTTAAGAACCCCAGGTGGTCAAAATTTTCGGAGCCGTCCACTACGGCGTCCCTCATAATCAAATGGTGGTTTTGGTACGTTAAACCCCACAAATCAATCAAATCAAATCAATCATTTATCTAGCGGTGTCTAAGGCCGCCATGCTCCCTGGCACAAGCAGCACACAACTTGCCGCTTCGCTGGCAGTATAAGCGCGCCGCGATGTTAATCGCTGCGTGCTTATACTGCCTTGACGTCATCTAAGTTGGAGCCAGGTTTTGCTGCCATGACGTGCACGTTCAAGCTATCATCACCCTATGTCGGCAATAACGGCGGCAGTGGCGAATCGACCACGCTGCACCCAACTGCCGCGGATGCGGCGACGTATATCATGGACGGGGGGGACCGCACAATCGCTGGTTGCACGACAACCACCGCCGCGGCTGCTGGCCAATTCAATTTGGACGCCGGCGACAACGCGCTGGCCCGCCCGCTCGCCAGGAGCGAGGGCAACGCATGCGCTGGCCCAGATTACTAACGAGTCGAGTGAGCGAGGCAGCCGGCCGCAAAGACAAAGGAGACGACGGCACGAGCTTATAGAGCGGGCCTCGTGGCAGCCACCGCGAATGGGCGACGCGGAAAAACAAGAACGCCTGCGTATACTCGTATCGTGCACCTATACAACATGTACACTGCACGCAAATTCACGATCGCACACGCGTGGTGAGTCGAGGGTTGAAAAGACTCGCCTAACCACGTCTTCACGCTGCAGGAAACTTTACGACAAGACCATTTCGTTATAAGTGAGCTGACCAAATCATCATCATCATCAGCCTGACTACGTCCACTGCAGGACAAAGGCCTCTCCCATGTTCCGCCAGTTAACCCGGTCCTGTGCTTGCTGCTGCCAATTTATACCCGCAAACTTCTTAATCTCGTCTGCCCACCTAACCTTCTGTCTCCCCCTAACCCGCTTGCCTTCTCTGGGAATCCAGTTAGTTACCCTAAATGACCAGCGCTTATCCTGTCTACGCGCTACATGCCCGGCCCATGTCTATTTCCTCTTCTTGATTTCAACTATGATATCCTTAACCCCCGTTTGTTCCCTAACCCACTCTGCTGTCTTCTTGTCTCTTAAGGTTACACGTACCATTTTTCTTTCCATTGCTCGCTGCGTCGTCCTCAATTTAAGCTAAACCCTCTTTGTAAGTCTCCAGGTTTCTGCTCCGTAGCTAAGTATTGGCAAGATACAGCTGTTATATACCTTCCTCTTGAGGGATAGTGGCAATCTACCTGTCATAATTTGAGAGTGCTTGCAAATGTGCTCCACCCCATTCTTATTATTCCAGTTACTTCAATCTTGTGGTTCGGCTCCGGGGTTATTACCTGCCCTAAGTAGACATAGTCTTTTACAACTTGAAGTGCACTATTACCTATCTCGAAGCACTGCTCTTTTCCGAGGTTGTTGTAAATTACTTTCGTTTTCTGCAGACTCATATTAAGACCCACCTTTCTGCTCTCCTTGTCTAACTCCGTTATCATGAGTTGCAATTCGTCCCCTGGCCAAATAGTTTACCGCAGATAATGTACGAAACTCTATGAGAGTTTACTGTTGGCAAGCCTACTAGGTCATATTAAGCTTGTTTTGGGCCAATTGGTTCACACAAAGTTTGGAAGAGTATACCCAAATATAGACGAGCTTTCACGCGCTGCTTGAAAACTTCGCAGGTGAGAAAACGAGCGCACACCCACTTTTCCCCTGCCGTCCAGTGCACCTACCTATGCGCAGAGCAATGAAACTCTCGATCGTACAGCAGCCCCTGGATCTTCCGAGCTGCTTTCTTCAAGTTGCTGCTGCCTCGTTTGGCGTGACTATCTTGTTCAACACAGTCATCTCTTGGTACGCAGTAGGACAAGAAGCAGGTGGACGAAAAGGTTTCAGGCTGTAGGTGGTTCTAGTCTTGTGAGATTTGCGGTCAAATGCCCCACCCGGATCCTCCTTTCAGTTTATGTTGAACGCATGATTTTTTTTTTAATGCAAAGCGCAGACAGGCTACCAAGGAAGTACGCGCCGCGCTTCACAATAGCCACGTACCGGCAGCCAATGAGCTATCTCGCCAACTGACCATATTAATAACATGGAAGGGAAGTAGGTTTAAAGGAGTGAGGGATTAAGGGGTATTTCTTGTTACCTGAACAACAAGGATTTTATAATTCAATGACCAAATGACTGTCAGACGTATGTCAACTGGAATTCCCCATGGTTCAAATGGAGTTAAAAAAATGGCGAAGCTTCATTTAAACAAGGCTTGAAACAACGAAGCTGGGTGATTCTGAAGTCAATATAATGTGTTTTTTTTTTCTACCTTGTTGCTAGACTTTAGCTATAGGTGACGCCAGTTTGCTTCTATGTTGCTTCCAGGTTGTTGCTAGGCTTTAGCTATAGGTGATTTCAGTTCGCTTCGACAGGTTACTTCTAAGCTGTTGCTAGGCTTCACGTATAGGTGATGTAAGCCTGCTGCTAGGTTGATTCCAGGTTGTTTCTAGGTCTTCTCGGTGCAGGGAAGTTCAAGTTAAGCCACATAAATTCACAACGACAGGGATGTCCAACCTCCAGATGCCTGAACTCGCACATAAAACAAGCTTTCGCAACCTCCCATACATTTGCGGGCACGTCGCCGTTTACTCGTAAAGCTTCTATCGATCCGGGCTCTTCTTGCAGCCGTCATTACCTTTCCCGTTCCCTATAGTATCCTCTCATTGTACGTACCGCTGAATCAAGGCGTATAGATGCTTCAGCCAAGCTGAAACGATATTTTCTGTACGGTTTTACGGCTGGCTTCAAAAGCTTCGCTGTTAAAATCTAAAGCATGCAATGATCTTGTCTCGCTTCTTTTTTTACGTATTGCAATCGTTGCGCTTGTCCTCGACGGACCTCAGGTTCCACTAATGTGTTTTTTGCTTTTTTTAATCATTATTTTAGTTTATCTCACCGGTGTCTAACTGAGGTCAAACAACTGACTGTAGTTGGTGCTTCATATATTGAAGGTTCAGCGCGAAACAACGACGCAGGACGACGTAAAATACTAGAGCGCCACAGTGCAGTGTCTTTACGTGTTGATGCACTGTGACGTCACAGGACGTGACGTAACGCGATGACGTTATCATCACACGACATCTACGCTCCGCAAAACGTGGGCCGATCAGAGAGGCAGTGCAAAGCCACGTAAGTTGCAGAAAGCTTTCGAATATGTGCGGGGAGGATCACTTCGTCGACTGCGAAGAATAAGTGCATCTCCTCGATGTTAATGATGACGAGTGGACGAAACTAGGTCTTAAGGCTCATAATGTCTCCGTTGAAGTCGCCAACTAGTATAAACCACGGACGGACGGTGCAGGTGATCGTGTGTTGTGCTGCCATATACTTGATTGATGTGGACATACACATGTGTTTTCCTTTTTCGTTGCGCAAGTGTTCATGCTTCGGTTTTGTGTAGTGTGACGAATGACGACAAGGCATAGGCCCTGAGGAACTTCACCCCTAAAAGAAGACGGTAGCATTCGTCCTCGATACATCCTAGAGGTGATGCGTGTTTATGTATTCACGTCCCGCTGTTCTTCCACGGCATTGTGGCAACAGTGAGATCTATAATGAAACAAGCAACTTGTGCTGCAATAGAACGTCACCATCTGAACTACTGAGAGACAGCTGTATGTCCCTCACCCTAGAATCATCGTGCGCACTGACGCGCGAGCGGGTTTGTCACGTGGTAGTTTTTGTATTTCGCGGGCATCTTTAATTAGCAGAAAAGCACTAATACTTAACAAATATAAAGTTCAAAACTATTTATTTGGATATTTTGCAAGCCGATCTACAACTTTCTCATTAAAAGTTGTTATCCATCTTCGTTACTTCAAAAGTTAGTTAATTAAACAGAATTAATTAAACAATATCTGAGGACACAAAATATAGTCTAACTCCAGGCAGCGGTGAGCAACATACATTTGGTCGCGTCGTAATTACGTGTTCCGGCACATTTTTAAACTCTGGATAAAGTTACGTGGGACACCCTGTATATAAGCATTGAATGACGAATGCACTGAATTCACCGGACTGTGTGTTTAGAAAAATTTCTAGAGTACTAGGTACTCTACTATGGGAGAATATAAAGCCATCCCGTGGGCCTCACATTTGCTGGTTTAGCCACCGTATCATCGGTACGGCGTCAATAAATTCGGCGGTCTGTGTGTTTAGAAAAAAGTGATTAACGATTATTCGTACTTAACTATAAGAGAGCAGTGAGCCGTCCCGATAACTGGACTTCAGATTAAGATGCAGATTGCGTCATTGAAGCAAATGGTAAACCGAATCGTGTTTAGAAAACATGGTTAACGGTTTAAAGTACTCGGCACTCTACTAGGGAGGGCTGAAAACCATAACGGTACATACACTTGACTACCGATCAAGCCAAACACTTGACGGTATGCTTAGCTAAAGTGATCCTTAAAAGCCTCCGTGCTGGATCTAGTTATACCTCAGAGTTCGGCTTCATAACCCTGCTAACCTAGCTGGAAAGCTAAGCAACAGAAAGTATTACGATAAGACAGTATACCTATCTACTCTATAATTTAAACAAACGACTATAGAATGAAGTAATGGCTTTGGGGCAGTTCGTAAACCTGCTTCGCATTCCTTATTAAGTAAGGGGCAGGTTCAAGCAAAAGAAGCGCCTATAGCCGTAGTAGTGAATGAATGAATAATTTTAAAAAATCACAGCATATCCACCGAGTGAATGATGATGGGTGGGGCGAATCTTGGGAGGGTGTCATCGGTAAACCGCAAATCATCCATCCATGCATCTGTCTGTCTAGTATTAGCGATGGCTACTATGGACGCCGATGCGATACTAACCCACACCCTGAGGAGCTTCAGCCCTGAATATCCACGCATTATTTGGGAGTTGTATTAATTACGTCATGTGTAAACGTAGAGTATTGTACGCTCTTATTAAAACCCAGGTGCTTGCAGCTTTCCCTGGAACACCATCTTCGCGCGGCACCGCCGTGGCGTCTCTCATTTTGTGCCCACATTCTTAATCACATCCTGGGTAATGGGCTGGATATATTCAGGAGACTAGAGACTAGACAAAAAATGTGCAGTTTCCAGTCTGGTCCGTCAATTTCCGTCCAGTCTGGTCCGTTTTCGTCCAGTCTGATGCGTCAGTCTGGTCCGTCAAAGACCAGTCTGGCCATCAATTTTCGCAAATTCTACTAAATTTTCCCATTTTCCCAATGTGAAGAAAGTCACCATTACATTTTTTTCATATAGAGAAGACTTTTGAATGCTCAAAAGTGTTGTGGCTAGGGCGAATTGGTTATCTATAAACTTAGCTTGTATTAGCGCCTACCTTCCCTTGACGCCTGTATAGTCTTCTCCTTTTTCATTTTCATATGTGCCGCGCTAATACAAGCTAAGTTCACCTTCAAATGTGTAGGCTGGCTCAAAAAAAACATCTGTCCGTACGTCCGTACAAACCTCTGTCACGTATTTCCAGCGATCACCGCTGTAGACAAATTAATGTGTATGAAAAACATATTCTGTTGTTGAGTTTGGCGGGTTAAGTCTTTGTCGGGTTCAAGCCAGGCTTTAAACCTCATTCTGGAAGCTCAATGAGGGCTGTTTCATTGCGGCACTCGTTCTTCCACTAAACTCCGAGAGCAGTCCTTGTTTGACAATTTCTTACAGCTTCGAGTCTCCATGGATCACCTCCTAAAACTGGGTCTCTCTCTCTCTATTTTACATCACATGTTGTATATCGTCTGACCACCCATTAACACTAAGTATATTTAGTACCTATCAGAGTAGTGATATTTCCCGCCTTCTAGAAAAATAAATAAAGCCCAAGTTCTACTTACTTGCTTGGTAGGGTGGAATCGTGTAAACTGTGAGTACAAAACGTGTCATCTTTAATGAACTCTGCTGCCAAGAATGTCAATTAAATGACAAAAAAAATCTATTATCAATAGAGATATATTCGATGAATGGCTGACGAGTAATTGTTAGTTGGTCGAAAACGTTGGCGGACAAGCTTCGCGATGGCAGCCCGCTATTTGGGGCGACCTTAGTACACGTTGTACGTGCAGAAACAAAACAGTGTACACACATTATGGACGGTACCAATTTCGGTTCACAGTTTCATAATATATGCTAGGGCATTTTTAATCTTCTGCATCGGTCGCTTCAAATCACATGCCATCATATACAAACACTCTCCAAGTGGTGTTATTAGCAGGTTTGTATGAATCGAAACCCGTAGGCCGACGCGCAGTGAGGCTAAAAACGGTGAGGCTACAGATGATGCCCTTGACAGCGTTTTTTGCTTTCGTTTAACTATCCCACAGCATTCTCTACAAGCTGAATTCAATTTGTCAGCGGGGCTCGAACTTTTCACTAAGTAATCTCGATGCTTTCTTGAATTTAGCGCGCACGTACACACGTTGCATATTGAGACGGAAAACGTACATCTATGATGATCTATAGTACGGAACTCGTGGACTCAAAGCGATAATATTTATACGGCTAACCAACGCACGTACACTCAAGCCCAACATAAGCTGAAACATGCTGCCCGAGGTCATAGCGGCGCCTACTTTGCACGGCGGCGCCATATAAAACAATCACTTACGTAAACATCATTTTGAGCACCGTGCACGTGTAGTGGTGAATTAGCTAGTTATTTCCGAGACCGATTTCACGTTTGTCGCAGTTTCAGTAAGGGCTTGGGGCCCCTTCACCAATGCCCACCGTATTGAAACTCACTTTGAGCACCTTTCGTTTACACCGCCTTCAGCTCGCGTCGTATTGGCGCAACTTTTTTCTTTTACGCGAACGCACGCGTTAGAGCAACATTAGCTTTATAGCGTCCAGATTGACAAAGACGCGATGCTGTGAGCTCAAGCAATTGCGCATACCAGTAGCCATTGATATTACTAAATGCATTGATGCATCCGACGCGGTGGTCTATAGTGGTTGGTGCTTGAGTACTGACCCGAAGGTCGCGGGATCGAATCGCGGCCGCAGTTGCGGAGGAGGCGAAAATAGGAAAAATCTTGAGGCCCGCCTTCACAAACCAACCTCGGCCTTACCTCACGAATTCCTCACCTTCTTGTACTCTCTACGTGCGTTATAAAGACGCAAAAACGGTAACAGGGTAAAAGGTATACGGACAATGCTGGTTCATGTATACTACTGGTACAATTTGTTTATCATGTGCAATAAAGGTTTAAAACCAATAAGGAAAACTCGAGGAAAGTGTGAGGTTGGTTTGTGAATACGGGCCTTAGATTTAAGAGCACGTCAAGGAATCCCAGTTGGTCCAAGTTATCGGAGCTCTTCGCCATACGACGTCCCTCACAATGATACCGTGGTTTCGGGACGTACAACGCCAATCATTTCTATTCTTAGGAGTGTCGTTGTCGCGCTTCAATCCATCTGAGAGGAGGAGGATTGAAGGAGGAACGACAGGGAGGTTAATCCGTCTGAGAACTGTACATTAACGTATAGCTAATTTACTCTCCCTACAACCTGTGTCGTCTGCTACACTGTTATGTATAGATAACAGACGACAGCAGATTCGCGCGTGGAAAAAAAATAGAAACGGAACGTCACGCTGCACCGTATTGCGGTGATATCGAGGTTAATTTGGGGTGGGCGCCCGCCCAGAGCGAAGACGATGACGACCGCGAATGTCGAAAGCGCGGACCCCGTATTATTACGGAGGCTCTATTTTTTTTTTTTTTTGAAACGACGCGCGCGCACTCTGCGGCGACCTGCATGCGTGCGTGTGCTGCGAGTACACCTACCTCGCGACGAGGTTAAACCTGTACAGGTGTACAAGCGAGGCCCCCGTGAACTAAACGCGCTGTCCTCAATCTATACGGGAGTCATTTTTTTACGAGGGTTCTTTATTCACACGCAAGCGGCACGTACCTACTGAAACGCCCAACAAATAACGCAACTTCGCCGCGCTATTACCCCGGAAGAACGGAGTCTCCGATGGCAATTGCATGCAGGGTGCTCGTAGAAGTATTCCGAGAAATGGCGCTGCGCGCCTAAAGCGTATACCGACCATCTTGGTGGGGCACGCAGTCGTCAGAACCCCTTCATCATTTGAAGAGCTGTGGTTTCTTTGTCATTATTTTTTATTTAAAGAGTGGTTCTGAGCACGAGAAAGGTGAAGGGTCATCTCTTGACGACGCCACATATCGAAATCACACGAAGGTGATCGCGCATTGAACGCTGTTAGTTTAGTTTGACTATGTAGGCCCGTGTGCTCAGATTCGGGTGCACGTTAAAGAACCCCAGGTGGTCGAAATATCCGGAGCTCTCCAGTACGGCGTCTCTCATAATCATATGGTGGTTTTGGGACGTTTAACCCCACATATCAATCAATCAATCATCAGTTTAGTTTGACTGCAGATATGTATTACAAAAACATGTTTATTTACTTATTTCTTGCTGTTATAGCTCTTGCAAAATGTTTAAACAAAAATGACCTTCCAGGCAGTGACATCCAGGCCTATAGGTGCGGAACTTCAGGAGAAGCCGATGAATATCCTGGTGGTTATGGTGGTGAAGAAAGGATAATGGCGAAATGCATGAAGCTCTGTTACAGTATACACTTAAAGGGGGAGGAGCAGAATCAGTAAAAAAACAGGAGAAACAACAAGAACAACCATGCAGTCATTGCAGAATGAAACCATTCTGGCTCACAGGCTGTCCCAGTTAATGTGAGTCAATACTGAATATAAGTACCAAGTTCAGTATATGGTAACGCGTTTTCAATTTGACGTTTGACTGACACACACGGAGAAGTAAACAGACAACAGCATTTTAGTACTTTTTTTTCTTATCAACCTTATCGTGCAGCTTTGCGGTGCGGCCACGTGCTGTCTATCAACGAGTCAATATTGATTTTCAGATAAACAGTAACACATGCAGCTCTCTGAAACGTTTGTTTCCTTTCAACTTTTTTTTTGTAATTCTGATGGCGCGTCCCTTTCTCACTAGCGTTTCAAAACACGTCCGTTCTGAGCGATAAAGGGTGTACGCAATATGCGGTCTACGCCCACCTCACCTGATGGCGCACCTTCATTGCTTCGGACAGATTGATCTAGTAGATGCATCCCGTGAGAACAAACAGAAACAAACGAGGGAATAAACAAATAAACAAACAAAAAGAAGGAGCTGCGAGAAACGAGGAAGCGATCCGCCCAGATCCCGGCAATATGGCTCCCACGTATGCCACTCTCATTCGGCCCGCACCGCCTGACAGGTCCGATTCGCCTAGAATGTCCAACGGGACTCATTACAATTTCCGGATGGAGTTCTTCCCAGTGGGTGGCCCTGGCTAGGCCTTCCTGTGGTGTCCGATACAGCGGCTGCAACGGCAAAGCTATAACAGCAGCAACATCGGTAGTACAAGCACGGGCAGCGACTCAGCGCCTGCCCGTGCAGAGGGCATAGCCGTAGCCGGCCGACGTCCGTCAGTGCGTGGGCCGGCCGCAATAGGACACCGAGCGCCCGCTCTCCATCGGCGGTGTACCGGTCGAGCCATGTATTGTTATTGCTTCGGCCGCATAGAAGGGGGTGGGGAGCACCCATTGTTTTCTGCCAGTCGAACTTTGCGTCAGGCGCCCAGGCACGAAGCAAGGCGGCTATCCCTTTCATGACGGCTCGGTACTCAATGAACCGGCAGGCCGACGATTTTCTCGCCGCATATACGTAGTGTACCCGGCGTCAACCTCGGGAACGTGCATGACGGCCCCTGCGTGTATACGCACCCGCCAGGTCCTATACAGGTTGCGCCACGAGCGAAAAGGCAAGAGCGAATGAACCCTGCAGCGACGGCAGGGGCGGCAGCAGCGCGCGGACGTTGATCTGCCGTCCGGTGGCCGTGCAGGGCGGGTCGGGTACGAAACTTCGGGCGTCCCTAACCTGGCGGTGGCGCTCGCCTCGCGTTCTCCGCTTGGCGAGCGTGCTGTAAACGCACGTTTCCTGCCCTCTACGTATACGTGCAGGGGCGTTGGCGGTGCAACGAACAGCACGCATTTAAGGACGTCGACATCGCGCGTGGTGCTTATGCGGCAATCGCGAGTATGGTATATGCGAGCTGCCAAGGCTGCGCAGGTCTTGCAGCCGACGAAGGTTCCGCCGGTGGTGCCGTTGACTCCCACTACGCGGGTTTCGGTGCGGCATAACGGCCCGGTTGTTGCGCTGCATGTTTGAAAGAAGAATGAAAGCGGCAGAACCGACAAGTACGATCACTAGCATCGACGCTTCCTCGAGGTCGTACACAGGCAGCAGTATACGTAAGGGTCTTTCTTGTTGGTAGGGTTTCAGCACAGTGAAATGTAGAGCTACGTTAGCACGGTTCCAGTCATTCAGTATACGCTTTTGTGGCACGTTCCGGTGGTCCATGTGTCGTTTCTTGGCGTGTTCCAGGTTAACGCCCATATGAACAGCCCACTCTCTTTAAAATCTGCTTGATATGCAGCATACAATCAGACCGCTGTAGCTGAGAATTTTGGCACTTATAAGCGGCTATGAGCATTATAGCGGGCTACTGCGTGGACTACTTAATGATTACCGCGGTTAGGGCTTTGTCAAGCGGTCTTAATATCCAGCGCATAGACGTCGTCCTAGGCTCCTTGGGGTAGCATAGGATGTCCCACATCTAGATAGGTTTCAGAAGGCACCCACGCGTTCCTCCGACGTATATTTCTGGCCACGTGACGACCACATGCGCAAGATAATTCTATACTATCAAAACCCGCCACGGTGATCGAGTAGTTATGGCGCTCTACTGCTAACCCGAAGGTTGCGGAATCGAATCCCGGGAGCAGCAACCACATTTTTCGGTGCAGGGGAAAATGCTTGAGGCCCGTGCACATAAGTTTAGGTACACGTTCAAGTATCGCAGGTGGTCTAAATTTCCGAATCTTGCCACTCCTGTCTCTCGTAATAATACGGTGGTTTTGGAACGAAAAAAAAACAACAAAACAAGCGACTATTTATATATGTGCTACCGAAGTAAGGCACGGACAGAACTGACATGTTGTGGCAATACAGGCTACCCATCAGTGTATGCAAACGTAGCCCACCGAAGCGCATGTCGGTAATACAATTGAAGCGAATCGTGAGTCACGTATATTCGGGCTCACAGGCGCAGTCACCGGCGTAGCCGGGGGTGAGGGTGAAGAAGGCGGGGGGTCTCATCACTCCCCAGATTTCTCAATTATTCATGCGCATGCATAGACACACACTTATACAAACGCACATGCATTTGAATGTCTGCGTATGTCAACCACACATAAAGCATGGTTGACCCCCCCCCCCCTCCCTTCCCCATCGAAAATATAACATATTGCGCTACTGCAGGGGCACATCCACTTGCTGTAGTTACTCTTTTAGCACGTGCACGTGCCGCGTCTAACGGCGCTGGTTTTCTGCGGATAAGGCAGTCTCGTTCTACTGAGCAAGTTTACTATTGTCTCGTACTCGATCTTCACTGCGGCGTAACCTAGTGCCCTTTCTTTACGGCACACTTGCGGCACCTCCATCTCAGCTTTTTGTCCCCTCGACACCCCTGCAGCCATATTTGTCGCCTAAAGTTTTAATGAATAAATTGTCATTTAAATGTTGACATTTCAAGTATTATTCGGTACTGTTCAGCGTATATGCCACAAGCGAGCGACACAGTAAAATGATAACTCAACTGTTTTCACGAATTAACTGCTACGAGCGTTGTTTCTTTCTTCCAAGAGCTGCTAAAGATTAGAACGGTCTTGCAAACGATGTTACATTATATATCACACTGTCATTGTTTGAAAGCAGTGTCGCTTAGCCCATCTTTACTATTCGAATGCATGATTAAATTTAATACAAACCTGTGGTTGTGTTCTTTCCCTTTCAGAATTCATTTTAATGTAGTTATTCCGCGATTGCGTTGTTGTCTAAATTTATTGTACTGAGATTTCAAACCTGTTTTTGAAACATTATTTTGTAATTATTTTTTGGTGGTACCCTGATTGTTTGTCTTCACGAACGCACATTTGTTGACTACTTTTTTCCCTGCGATAATTTTTCAAATAAAAGATCGGAGTATTTAGATATAAACAATTAAATAAACAAATAAATAAATAAGCCGGCTATAATCACCATTACAATAATTTAGCGCAATCTACAGTCAAACTGCCTGTGAATTCTGGCCCTGTAAAATACGGCAAAACACACGTCATATGGATTCGCTTTAAAGAAGCACACTTTGAATACGTTCCTTTCCGTACAATACATCACGTTCAAGTCCTTACCCCCTTTGACATAGGTTCGCAAGCACAGTCACGATTCAGATAACTCGTACCGACCCGTGGGATCGAGTCGGACAGTCCCGGGTTGAGTATATCGCGGCGGTCAGCCTGAACCGGAGTGATTCTGGCAAAGCATTCTTGTGAGTGCATGAGTGAACCCTGTGATCTATATTAAACATTCGTGAGCGAGTCAGTGTGCGTAGTTTCTCGATATATGATCCTTAGTATTTTGGCTTTTTGGCTTATTGCTTACACATATATGGTTACAGTTTGGTGAAACTTTGTCAATCATTGATCCCGATGATCATTAGCGCAGCCTGGGAAGTGGAAGGGCAGACTGGTTCAACCCCCTCCCTGAATATATATATATATATATATATATATATATATATATATATATATATATATATATATATATATATATATATATATATATATATATATATATATATATATTTCAATTCGCATATGTACACGCACTAACGCACCATCAAAAGCACCCATGAAATTATATAGTATAGTCAAACATCCCCCCCCCCTCCCCTCTAAGGCCCCGCCTCGTATGCACGTCAAAAGGAGCACGTCACAGCAAACGAAGCACAAATTTCGACGGCACCCATATGCTAAAGGCATGGATACCTGACAGGGAACTCATGCACCCATTCAAAGTGCTTGCTCTTACATATCTGCAGCGCGTCCGCATAAAATAAGCCCTGAACGTGAAGTACCCACGAGGTCCACGTCGTGTCCAAATGGGCACGCGTACGTACTCAGGTAGCAAGCAGCAGTCCCCATCATCACGGTCGCATAGACAAGTAGCATCAAGTTCGACCCACGGGGCAGAGCGTCCTGTCCGTTCGATCTTCCTTTGCTTGTAGTACGCCACTACAGGAAAGGACGTACGTCTGCTGACCGCGTTGCACTGCGCATGCGCCGCGCACGGGACGAGGGCTCGCGTGATGCCCGGTACGCTACGACGAGTATCTCCGCATCAACAGACGTCCGTAGTGTTGTATACACCCCAGGGACTCGGGTGCGCGATGCCCTCTTGACCCTCGTAACCCTTAGCCGCACTCCACTCCTTGCTCGCTTTCTTGGCCCTCCATACGCGTGTTAACACGTGGTGCCCCGAGGCAGCGGCAGTGTGCATGCCACCGAGAGACGCGACGCTCCGGGGAGGGTAATAAGAGCGCGCGGAGAAGACAGAGGAAGAGCGGAGACGAAGAAGAGCTGCAGCAGGCAGCACGGCCCTTTGAATTGGATCAGGACAGACGTTCAAGCGGGCAAATATCGTCGCAAATTGGGGCCGCCGCCGCCGCCGCAGCTCCTTCGCGCTGTGCTAGATGTAACGCAGGAGGCGGCGTCGTGAGTTCGAGGAAGCGACCCGCTGACGTCACGACCGAGAAGGAGGTTCCCTCAGTTCGGCTGCCGGCTCTAGCTACGGTTTTTTTGCGCAAAAGTGGTATAGGCACGTCACGCAGTTTACAGAGGCATCAATGCTGACGTGAATCCGACAAAAACGGGCCGAATCGGCTGGTCGCGGTTGCCGTGTAGAGGAGTTGAAGTCTCCCTTTGTCTAAGAAAACACGAATAATGACCATGTATGTATGTATGTATGTATGTATGTATGTATGTATGTATGTATGTATGTATGTATGTATGTATGTATGTATGTATGTATGTATGTATGTATGTATGTATGTATGTATGTATGTATGTATGTATGTATGTATGTATGTATGTATGTATGCAGCTGATCACAACGAAAAACGGAGCCTTTCATGTCAGTGATGGGAGTGTGGCAGCTTGGGCTTGTTGGTATGACACGACGATAGTTATAGGCGAGAACAGAACGACGACAAAGAGACAAGAAGGACACGAAAAATACGAAGGACACGAGCACTCGTGTCATTCGTGTCCTTCTTGTCTCTTTGTCGTCGTTCTGTTCTATCGTCATGTCAGTGATGGGGCCAGACCAGCCCCTCGTATTCCACTTG
Source organism: Rhipicephalus microplus (assembly GCF_013339725.1). Classification (NCBI taxonomy): domain Eukaryota; kingdom Metazoa; phylum Arthropoda; class Arachnida; order Ixodida; family Ixodidae; genus Rhipicephalus; species Rhipicephalus microplus. The sequence continues at coordinate 154,323,362 of NC_051171.1, read as the reverse complement.
GTTTTAAACCCTTTCCGTGTGGTGGCCATTCTAAGCCAGCTAGTCGGTCAATCGTGCTCAAGGTGCTTCGAATCGGGATCAATTAGCTGGTCTTACAGCCACGATGTATAGGTTGGTTCAACTGAAACAATACCAAACCAATACCAAAGTCCTTCAATACCAAGTTTCTGCATGCCAACGGCGACGAATAGGGTCGACTAATCGTTCTTTTAATTTTTTTTTCGAATAGCCAACAGCGAACAACCGTAAGCGTCGTGTTAGTACTACAACGAAGCAGGCTGTTGATTGATTGATTGATTGATTGATTGATTGATTGATTGATTGATTGATTGATTGATTGATTGATTGATTGATTGATTGATTGATTGATATGTGGGGGTTTAACGTCCCAAAACCACCATATGATTATGAGAGTAGCCGTAGTGGAGGACTATGGAAATTTCGACCACCTGGGGTTCTTTAACGTGCACCCAAATCTGAGCACACGAGCCTACAACATTTCCGCCTCCATCGGAAATGCAGTCGCCGCAGCCAAGTACCTTAGCCACTAGACCACCGTGGTGGGGCGCGGTGGTCTACGATAGTTCTACGATAGTTAGTGCACAAGTTCTGGCAAACGCTTCGTCGAGTCGTGATGCCCGAGTGTAACCTACGACCCCAACCACTATCCTCGTGTTTCGATTGTAGACGTACTTCCATAACGACGAGCGTGCATGTAATTAATACCACGCCCACACCAGTATCACAAAAAGAGAAAAAAAAAACAGGGCCTGATTACTGGAACACCGTTAACTGAGCGATCTAATCGCGATCAAAGAAATAAAATTAAGACCGGCCGGCTGTATTATACCTAAGCGATATCTCAGAAAATTGTGGCAGAAAACTGAAATGAAGGGGTACACGCGTGTCGCGGAACTCACTGGCCGGGCTCACATGAATGCGACTGAAGTATCAACTTTCAAGCGTATCGCGTCAGAGAAATCTATGCAAGATCGGGTCACATATGAACGAGGCGATTCGCTAACCGCGTCAAACGTGCCAATCTGCGTATGCTCTGAGATCAACGTTCGAGAGGCGTATATATACGTACACCAAAGTACAAAGGCTTCGCACTTTCTTCCATCTCTCTTCTCCCCGCAAGATTCATCCCGATTTTTTTTTTCGGTTCCAAACTTTTTTTTTTTTTGCTTTCTACGTTACATGGAGTCATTTAACTAGAAATCGATCGGAAGAAAGAAAGGCGCCTTCATATTTCTTCCTCCGATTGCGCTTCGCAGAACGACGATTGAATGGAAGCACCACGTTAAAGCTTAACGGCGCACAGCCTGCTGCCTTCCTACCATGCGACATACGGTCGAATATCGTACACCTAATCTTCGCCAGAGACCTCCGCGGCTTGAGCAATGGCATTTAGTCAGCCACATAAGCTTACACCGGCTGCCACTACGTTTTCTACATTGGCACAACTAAGTGAGGTGGTTTTGTTTGGGTCGGAGATGGCAAGATCACACCGAAATAGTAACAAGGTTAATTAAACTGTTTTCCCAACTTTATATACTTAACTGCGTTGCAAATGACAAGATGCGAAATGAAATTGCAAAGCTATTACTTTTGAACAGTAATGAAATTAACTTGAAATTAAACAAACGTCCATCATTCAAGAGCTACCTAACGTCCAATTTATTCACTATGCACATGCATCTAAATCTCACACATCTTTGTAACCTCCGGTATTGAGGTTTGTCACTCAGGTTAATGCGTCTTTGTTACTTTTCAGTTTTTTTATTGGTCAATTTTTCATATGAGGAGGGAAGCGGACGTGCTATATCGAGGCAGGCGCGATTTGACCACATATACGCAGTGGCAACTCAAAGGTCGTCTTACTGGTTGCCTGAATATATGACGTGAAAACTACTTATATTATTGAGAAACACGAGCATCGAGTTGTACTTCGAAAGCGGTTCCCAATACTTGGAAACTGACTGGATTCCCAGGAAAGGCTAGCGGGTTAGGGAGAGACAGAAAGTTAGGTGGGCAGATGAGATTAGGAAGTTTGCCAGGTATAAAATGGCAGCAGCAAGCACAGGACCGGGTTAACTGGCGGAACATGGGAGAGGCCTTTGTCGTGAAGTGGACGTAGTCAAGCTGGTGATGATACCTATATAGGAACATCGATGTATGCAATTCTACTTGTGGTCGGAAGGGTAACGCAAAGTGTTTTCTTTTATTAGCACCCGGCGATCTATTATGGTTTTCATTAAAGTGGTGTCAAACAAAAAAAAACGAGCCCTCGAAATGTCCTTCTTTCATTCAGCCCACGAAAGTAATATGCTGAGTGATGGTCATCGAAACAAAAAAGTAATTTAATTGCTGCCCAGTGTAGTTTGGACGTTTAACGTAGTGGTGCTTTGTGCATCTACAACGTACTTTTGTGCGCATTTTCGTGTGATTAGCAGCATGCTATTGACCCACTGTCAGGAAATCCTCGCCAGAATTCGAAAATCTGTATCACTCGGTGATCAGTTCTTCCTTAACACACAAATACGCCCCGAGTATTCTAGCATTACCCCAACGTTGCGCTATGGTGCCGAGCATCCCGCCAGGTACGTGAAAGTGCTTGAGGGGCCTCTTGAGCATCATGCCAGGTACTTTAAACTGCTTGAGAGGCCCCTTGAGCATTGTCAGGTACGTGAAACCACTTGAGGGGTCTCGTGATCATCATGTCAGGCACGTGAAAGTGCTTCGGGGGCCTCGTGAGCATCATGTCAGGTACTTGAGACTGCTTGAGGGGCCTCTTGAGCATCAGGCCAGGTACGTGAAACTGCTTGAGAGGCCCCTTGAGCATTGTCAGGTACGTGAAACCACTTGAGGGGTCTCGTGATCATCATGTCAGGCACGTGAAAGTGCTTGAGGGGCCTCGTGAGCATCATGTCAGGTACTTGAGACTGCTTGAGGGGCCTCTTGAGCATCATGTCAGGTACGTGAAACTGCTTGAGAGGCCCCTTGAGCATTTTCAGGTACGTGAAACCACTTGAGGGGTCTCGTGATCATCATGTCAGGCACGTGAAAGTGCTTCAGGGGCCTCGTGAGCATCATGTAAGGTACTTGAGACTGCTTGAGGGGCCTTTTGAGCATCATGCCTGGCACGTAATACTGCTTGAGGGGCCTCTTGGGCATCATGCCAGGTACGTGAAACCACTTGAGGGGTCTCGTGATCATCATGTCAGGCACGTGAAAGTGCTTGAGGGGCCTCGTGAGCATCATGTCAGGTACTTGAGACTGCTTGAGGGGCCTCTTGAGCATCATGTCAGGTACGTGAAACTGCTTGAGAGGCCCCTTGAGCATTTTCAGGTACGTGAAACCACTTGAGGGGTCTCGTGATCATCATGTCAGGCACGTGAAAGTGCTTCAGGGGCCTCGTGAGCATCATGTAAGGTACTTGAGACTGCTTGAGGGGCCTTTTGAGCATCATGCCTGGCACGTAATACTGCTTGAGGGGCCTCTTGGGCATCATGCCAGGTACGTGAAACCACTTGAGGGGTCTCGTGATCATCATGTCAGGCACGTGAAAGTGCTTCAGGGGCCTCGTGAGCATCATGTCAGGTACTTGAGACTGCTTGAGGGGCCTTTTGAGCATCATGCCTGGTACGTAATACAGCTTGAGGGGCCTCTTGGGCATCATGCCAGGTACGTGAAACTGCTTGAAGGGCCTCAAGCATTTTCACGACCACCGTTGCCGGAATTCAATCCCTTGACCTGCGGGTCACTTCTCGAGCGCCATAACCACTATAGGCCACCACGGCGAGTAGCGTCGTCACTGGTACTTTTGAGTCTTCACTGTCCTAGGCAGAGGTTCTCACAATGAAAAAAAAAAAACTGTCATATTTACCGGTTTCAGTTTTGCGACTCTCGCCATGAAAATCACGTGACATGATTATGACCAATATACCATAATAACGTGAGGAGAGACACCTGAATATAAAGTTCATATTTATTTATATATTTATTATTTATTTATTTGGCAATACTGACCATCACGGGGTACGTGCAAGAAACCGTACAATAAGTGATCACAGAATCATGAAATTATCACAATCACAGCGAGAGAATAGAGAAACAATAATGATGAGAAAAATTAAAACACAAGACAAACAGCGATTACAGTCATGCCAGTTTGTGCGTCTTTTAACGCGCTTCACAGCAGTTTAACAACATTTATGTATGCAAGTCAAAACGTTGCGAACGGCTACCTATTGTACCATAATTAGCTGGTCTACGCGATGAAGTCCTGTTGACCTGTATATACAGCTGACAAAGAAGTGACAGAACTAGAGAAACTTGGGTTGATCGAAGTGCTGGTTAGAACACGGTGTAAACGACACTGTTTCCTAGGGGTTTCTTGTTTATTTTTTTTTTCGTCGCGGCATTTAATGATCACGACACTTGAAACGCTATCACATTAATTGGAGTTCCTTAATGAAACCCTGTTAAAAAAGGAAATAAAAAGAATGGAATGCAGTCGAAACCGTGGCGCGACATCACCGCACGTATGGCCGCGGGTGCAACCAATAACCTCGAGTGGAAGTTCTCTGGGGGATCGACAGGAATGATATAGTGTGGCCATAACCACTCTCATAACCACGCGCTTATTTCGCTTTCTGCTGCGACGTCGCAGTCGCCTGATTGCACGATGATACGGTGCCCATACGCTGCGGTTGTCCAGAGTTAATTAATTTCTGGCTGGGCCTTGTGGCGGATCAGCGACTCGAACGCAGCCACGTGGTCTCGTTCCTCTCTATGCCGGATTAGCCAGTAGCATTGTTGCATTGGCGCCGTCTAGACATCTGTAACGAAGGCTAGAAGTCGTATCACGATGTCTGCCAATAAGCAGCGAGCGCTATGGTTCATAGAGCCACGGAGTTTCTTAATAATACACGAGACGGTATTCTTGCACCAGTGTCTACGGGAGCTGTCACACAGGGCGCTTCAGGCAGCATGCACGGAACGATGGGTAGTGCAATGAATTCGTCTAAGCCCTGCCCTTGAGACTCTGATCGACTCCTATCGGCTGCGATCAGCAAGACGAAATTGTGCGAATCGTCAGCAGTTCTACTTCACTACTTGAACCTTTTAGGCTCACCAGTTCAAAAAAAGAAAATTGATAGCTGGGATAGTTGGTGATCGTACTTGAGGATTTTTGAAACAGCGGAATGATGATCGGGAGAGATGAACAACAAGAGAGAAGGCAGGGAGGTTAACCAGTCAAATGCCCGGTTAGCTACCCTACGCTGGGGGGATGGGAAGGGGGGCATAAAAATGAGAGAGAGGAAAGAGAGGAGAAATGTGGACGAAAGAAGAAAGGGGACGAACCACGGAGTCACTGCTGCGCTGTTTCAAAAATGTTCACCAATTCAAATCGGATCACGAATTTTACAACGATATATTCTTTTATCTAAAACAAGCGCTAAAACTTGACAGTAAACAAAGCCACAAATGCGTTTGAAGCCGTATAAGTACGAAGATTAGACAAATCCGTGTACTACCCATCATTCCCGTGGAGGGTGAACAATTGCAGCGCCAGATTTGTCTCTAGTAAAGTCTGTGCACGGAGCCACAGAGAAGCCATGTATCACTGTGCCAATGTATCAGCGGAACGGAAGTGTTCAACTAATCCTTCCATGAGTGGCTAGCGCAAGATGATTGTATAGAATAGGAACAAAAGTATTTCTCGCTAGTCTGTGCGAATTCACCATTACTCTTGGGAAACAGATGGAACAGAAAAGTACGTCACTACTAATCACGTCTAGTAACAGGAAGCAAAACTGAATTCGCTTTTGATGTAATATCTTAGCCTACATCAACAGCCACACCCTACATGATGTACTTTTAGGCCATAATAAACAATCTAATAAAGATGCTGATGAAGCGCTTCTATAATGGTTTCCCTTTTCCGCTTGTGGCGACCTCGTGAAAACATGCTCGCTCAAAATGGCGTAAAAATGGCGCATAAATGGCACAAAATGGCACAAATTGGAGTGTCATTACAGTTAATGAACCCTGTTCCTGACTCCCATCGTATTAAAACGAGTGCGCCCAGAAATCACACTGACTCGTCCCCCCTCCCCCCACCCCACGGCAGCGAATTCCGCCCAACGAAGGATGTAAAATAACTGACAAAAAACGCATTGACAAATATTTATTATTTACGCCAACGTCACAGAAGTCACGACAATTGCCTCACCTAATTGGTACACTCGCCCCGCCGCGGTGGTCTAGTGCTAAGGTACTCGGCTGCTGACCCGCAGGTCGCGGGTTCAAATCCCGGCTGCGGCGGCTGCATTTCCGATGGAGGCGGAAATGTTGTAGGCCCGTGTGCTCAGATTTGGGTGCACGTTAAAGAACCCCAGGTGGTCGAAATTTCCGGAGCCCTGCACTACGTCGTCTCTCATAATCATACGGTGGTTTTGGGACGTTAAACCCCACCTGTCAATCAATTGGTACACTCGAACATTCTTTTGGGCTAGAAAGCGGTGCGTTTGGCTCTGCCTTATAGCCGTACGTTACCACCGGTTCGGGTTTGGCTCAGTTCAGTGTGCAATTCAACGGCTAGCAATGCACGAAATCGGGTTATGCAGAATAATCTGTCAGTCAACACACTTGGGTAACGCGGCGCAGATATATCCTTTGATCAAACGTGTTTGCCGAAGGTATGCAGAATGGCCTGCACGTTTCCCGTCTGTGCGGCGTTTGCTCAACGTTATTAGCGATCCGCGGGTGTACTCACGTTGCAGCCCTGTACATGCTAACATTTTGAGAAGGCTCGCGCCGCGTAGGAAAGATTGTCCCGATAGCTACACAGCTGCGCACGCGCGCTCCTGCCGCGAAGTGTTATCGAACCAGCCGAGCAAACAGTGCGAATGGGGCGAATTGTTCGGCGGGGGTAAAAAGTGGGGGAGAGAGAGAGAGAGAAGGCTAATAAACGCGCGTGGGGCTCGGAGGCACGCGGAAAGAGGAAGGAGGAAATTAGCGCGCAGGGCGTTATACCGACCCGAAGCACCGCACGTGCGATTCGCACCGTTAACACGGCCCGCCATCAAGCGTGTGAGAGCGACGTAAGGGCACACTTCGAGAAGCATGCCGCGAATTCAAATTTGGTTATGCTCTTTTGACACATGCATTTTTATTATACTATACGCCTGAGCGTGAGCTTTTGAAATTAAAAGGTATACAGTACGAAAGAAACGTAGAAATTATAGCCAATTAAGACACAGGCAGCTGCAGCTCCTCACCATTGCTGCCCGTGTATGCCTGCTCCGAAATTTTCGCGATAGATGAGACGGATAATTTGGAAAAGTGATAGAAAGGCTGGTCTTCTGCGAAAGCGGTTATTAGGGCGATATGAAGAACCTATAAAAATATGCGGCCCTGCAGTGGCTGCTATACTGCGTGTAGCATCAAAATTTATAAGCTGGTAATTGAACGCAGCTATGACGAAGAACGATGGGAGTAGTGATTATATCACAACACGTGTTTATGAATTCCATTTTTTGCTGCATGCATTACATTTTTCGCCTACAAAGACTGTAAGCGGTGCTCAGCGCAAACCACGCCTGCGGTGTTCGAGAATCTTCAGGATTGTATATACTATTTTGTTAAGACTGTGCGCTTGACGCCAACACTCAAGTTTAATCCAGATCTTCTCCGACCACCACTGAAAAAGCTGGAAGTTGGGCGCGTGATGTACAAAAGACGGCGCCTTCCAACGACAGTGATCAGTTCATCGACTGCCGACGCTCTGTCCACCGCTAGTGCCGGTGTGTGTTGCAAGCTGTATAGTCCGACGTTCCGTTTACGGGCCACCAAGTTAGGCCGAATAAACAGTTCATAAACAGCTAACATCAACATCATCAACATCACGACCACGTGAAAATATGCACAGGTAATACATACCACGACACAACTGTGTGAATTGCGTAGCCGATTCCGAAGTACTTACGTAATAAAACTTAAGAGTACCACTCGTTGGAAAAGCCCAACAACTAATCTGAAGTATCATCCGAGATGCTGAGTACTCAGGCCAATAATTGAACGCAGACAGGAATAAAGCAAGCTAGTATCAATCGAGCAATCAAAAACACGGTACAGAGAGAATCACACCCGTCTAGATAGCGCTCAGCCGGCCGCTTGAGCTGCTCTTTTCTGCCGAAATATGCTAAGACCAAGGACGCCGTAATGTTACCCGATATAGTTATACTGCATGTTAAGTATTTGTGCTATAATTTAGGTATACGAACGGAAGCTTGTAGCTAACATGAGCTAGCAGCTGCTCACATAGCGTACATAATCACGCGCTCCACTGCTCTAGACAAGTATGACTCCATCTGCATGATGGGGTATATGGCCACACACGTGGGAACAGCATGATTAACCGGTCATAGGCATGCTTGCTAAACAGAACACGCAAAGGCCGGTTCAATGACGGACGTCATCGCTGTGAAGTAAATCGAGCCTCCCGTTGCGACGAAAAAGGGCTTCATTTACAATAAACCGCAGCCCGATTCCGTGCGTTGCCGCTGTAGCGCGTAAAACGAAGGCTGCAGGCCAGAACAGCTCGTCGTCATCTTCGTCGATCTTCTTCCAGCAAACTGCCCCGCGCGTGGTATTTCGCAAAAAGGTTTAATTTCAGCGGGTATACGTACAGATGCTGAAAGGCCGGTTTCACACGATATATATATATATATATATATATATATATATATATATATATATATATATATATATATATATATATATATATATATATATATATATATATATATATATATATATATATATATATATACCCAGTCTCCACCATTCAAAGAATCTGTAGTTACCGCGGTTCGCTCGGCGCTGCAGCAGTGTGAACGGGGCGCTAACTTTTGGTTTCACGTTGCTTTCATTTCCGAAAAGCGTAATCAATGTTCTCAGAAAGGCTTGCTGCGCCGGCTTTTGTTTCTTTTGCATTGAAGGCTCCCTTCCAACGCACTCTTCTGCTTGCGCTTGGAGGCATGTTATAAAATGTAGCCAAGCTGTGACGCGGTCGGTAGAGTTTTGTGGACATTCTAGAGCAAGGCATTTGTGCCCTGCCTACCAGACAAGAGGACTTCATGCTCTTCTTGTCAAATAGTTACGTAGGTTCTGATTTCCACGGTTCTTCATCTTTACTGTGAAAGAATCCAACACGCCGAGAGTGCCGCTTGTGGGGTGAAAGATTGGTGCCATTTATTCACGGTTATTTGCTGCAAGAATTCCGCAGCATTTCTCCGACCTGACGACAATACGCCAGTGTCAGGATGCCACATTGTCAAGGCTTTCGGTACTCTGGAACTCTGAAAGATGCATAGACTGCATGCCAAGAAAGCGTAGATGCTTCGAAGCCAACTTCCCTCGCTTCACGGAGGCACATGGTGTCTCGTTGACTTCTGACCGCAGCTTGAACTCGTCTTCGACTTAAATTCCTTCTGGATTTTCGTTGTGTGATGTTCTTACGGCCCTTGCATTTCACTTTCTGTGCGGAATACCCACAGTGTGGAATAAAAAAAAAATTGGCAGCATATCCACGGAGTGAATGAAGGAGAGTGGGGCGAAGCATTCGTCCGTCCATTCGCTCTTGCTGCCGTCCGTCCATGCGTCCGTCTGGGTGACCGTCCATGCGTCCATCCACCCGTCCGTGCGTGCGTCTGTTCGTACGTCCGTCCCTGCGTTCGTCCATGCATCCGCCCCCTGCGCGGATCCGTTCATGCGTCCATCCATGCATCTGTATGTGTGTCCGTTCGTCCATCTATTCAACACTCCAAGTGCCACCATCTCGCATCTTTTCATCATATATTCCCCATATAAAAGCACCGCCATCCAGCGGACATTCCAAGGACTAAACGAGAGGTGGCACACGCACACTTTCTTACGGCTTGCGCTTCGGGTCTACTTCCCCCCTTTAATCCCCTCGAGTTCATGGTATATACTAGTTCACTGTATTCATGGCACTGCGGCCCAACGCTCGCTAAACCTTTTTAAAGCTAAGGAGGTTACACCCAGCGAGTATAACTTAGCAACCTTTTCCTGTCAGATAGTGCTCAATGTGCATGCCAATAGCTGCTAATGGTGATCGCAGCGGGCGCGTTAACTAAAAGCCGAATGATCCTGTCTCTCATTCCCCATTAGCTGCCATTGACATGTACATTGAGCCCTATTTTTTTTATTGTTCAACATCGCACAGAAGAAATATCTCAGCGGCACCACCAGAGAGGTCAAAATGTTATATTTGTTACACACTACAACGGCTACGAGGTACGAACGGGTGCCGCTATAAGGAGCTTCGTCCCTAAAACTCTGATCTCGCATTATTGTTCCGTAACGCTGCACGGTTATGCCGCAGTGCTGTATTCGACCGCTAAGACACGAAGAGCTTTGCCTTCGACCAACATATTGAACGGGTCCTTCCATCTACGCACTTGGCGTTCACGTATACAGTAACATTTGCAGCGGCCTCTGCAAATGCAAGTGAATAGCGAAGCCACACACACACAGCAGACATGACTACGCACAAATGAGCATCAGTGCCATATTGGAAGTCGGTGCCGTATATAGCTCACTCGCTCCTTATATATTCATCTAACCGCAGAGGAGGATAAGTATATACCGTCTCCTATGGTACACAGCGTCCCTTTGTATCTTTAATTTCGTATGTATACTTTTACTTTGTTTCCATTGGGGCACATACACTCGGCATACACCCACTTGCCCTGAATCTTCGCCGGGCACTATACCAGCTGCGCCAGTCGAATGAGAGCACGCGATTCACCGAGAAACAATACAATACGTGGTCCCGTTCCCACAAATCAAAAAGCGCAGTCAGCCCGCCTTCCCATGGTTTAATGACGGAGGCTCGGCGTAGAGTGCTCTCTCGAGAGACAGCTTCAACGAGCAGGTGGCGATCGCTGCATGGACACCCGTACACATGCTCGCACATGAAACGCAAACTAACGCTCAGCGTCAAACTGCGCCCTCTATTGGTGTTGTTCCTCGAGGGGACGTCAAAACAGGAACGACCTGGAAAGGAAACGTTCTTACGGCCCTTGCATTCCACTTTCCGTGCGGAATACCCACAGTGTGGAATAAAAAAATTGGCAGCATATCCACGGAGTGAATGATGGAGAGTGGGGCGAAGCATTCGTCCATCCATTCGCTCTTGCTTCCGTCCGTCCATGCGTCCGTCTGTGTGATCATCCATGCGTCCACCCGCCCGACCGTGCGTCTGTGCGTGCGTCCGTCCCTGCGTTCGTACATGCATCCGCCACTGCGTCCGTTCATGCGTCCATCCATGCATCTGTCTGTGTGTCCGTTCGTCCATCCATTCAACACACCAAGTACCACCATCTCGCATCCGTTTTCATCATATATTCCCCATATAGAAGCACCGCCATCCAGCGGACATTCCAAGGACTAAACGAGAGGTGGCACACGCACACTTTCTTACGGCTTGCGCTTCGGGTCTACTTCCCACCTTTAACCACCTCGAGTTTATGGTATATACTAGTTCACTGTATTCATGGCACTGCGGCCCAACGCTCGCTAAAACTTTCTAAAACCTAGGAGGTTACGCCCAGCGAGCAACAATAACGTAGCAACCTTTTCCTGTCAGATAGTGCTCAATGTACATGCCAATGGCTGCTAATGGGAAATGAGAGACAGGAGAATTTGGCTTTTACTTTCTTACGACTTGCACCTCGTATCTACTTCCCACCTTTAACCACCTCGAGTCCATTCATGGTATATACTAGTTCGTTGTATTCGTGGCACTGCGGCTCAACGCTCGCTAAACCTTTCTAAAACTAAGTAGGTTACACCCAGCAAGTATAACGTATCAACCCTTTCTTGTCAGATAGTGCTCAATGTACATGCCAATGGCTGCTAATGGGGATCGCAGCGGGCGCGTTAACTAAAAGCCGAATGATCCTGTCTCTCATTCCCCATTAGCAGCCATTGGCATGTACGTTGAGCACTATTTTTTTATTGTCAACATCGCACAGAAAAAAATCTTTCACCGGCACCACCATAGAGGTCAAAATCGTATACTTGTTACACACTACAACGGCTACGAGGTACGAACGGGTGCCGCTATGAAAAGCTTCGCCCCTAAAACTCTGATCTCGCATTATTGTTCCGTAACGCTGCACGGTTATGCCGCAGCGCTGTATTCGACCGCCGAGACATGGAGAGGCTTGCCTTCGACCGAACACATGGACGGGTCCTTCCATCTACGCATTTGGCACTCGCGTATACAATAACATTTGCAGCGGCCACTGCAAATGCAAGTGAGTAGCGAAGCCACAAACACACAGCAGACATGACTACGCACAAATGAGCCTCAGTACCATATTGGAAGTCGGTGCCGTATATAGCTCACTCGCTCCTTACATATTCATCTAACCGCAGAGGAGGATAAGTATATACCGTCTCCTATGGTACACAGCGTCCCTTTGTATCCTTAATTTCGTATGTATACTTTTACTTTGTTTCCATTGTAGCACATACACTCGGCATACACCCACTCGTCCTGAATCTTCACCGGGCACTATACGTACCACCAGCGCCAGTCGAATGAGAGCACGCGATTCACCGAGAAACAATACAATACGTGGTCGCGTTCCCACAAATCAAAAAGCGCGGTCGGCCCGCCTTCCCATGGTTTAATGACGGAGGCTCGGCGTAGAGTTCTATCTCGAAAGCCAGCTTCAACGAGCAGGCGGCGATCGCTGCATGGACACCCGTACACATGCACGCACATGAAACGCAAACTAACGCTCAGCGTCGCACTGCGCCCTCTGTTGGTGTTGTTCCTCGAGGGGACGTCAAAACAGGAACGACCTGGAAAGGAAACCCCGCACGACATCGTTCAACGGGGTTATGACAGTATACAGCTGAGAGCCCCGCTGCACAGCTGACCGACTCTGCCTGCGCTCCGTCTAAATAATTCGGTGCAGTGCGTCGATGCACATGATTCACCAGCCAGCTGCATGCCCTGCCATAGAAAATAGAAACTTAAGTTGGCTTATTGCGCGTTACCAAATCTTTCCACGATACTTCCGTTCAGTCGGCTTAGTGGCGATCAGAGCGGGTTACTTTGTCTTGTTCACTCCTTTGACTGGTTGAAGCGAACTGTAGCTTTTTCTCTCAGCTGCACAGACCTGGTGAGACAGGATCAAAACGAGTTACTTTGTCTTGTTCACTCCTTTGACCATGGTTGAAGCGAACTGTAGCTTTTTCTCTCAGCTGCACAGACCTGGTGAGACAGGATCAAAACGAGTTACTTTGTCTTGTTCACTCCTTTGACCATGGTTGAAGCGAACTGTAGCTTTTTCTCTCAGCTGCACAGACATGGTGAGACAGCATCAAAGCGGGTTACTTTGTCTTGTTCACTCCTTTGACTGGTTGAGGCGAACTGTAGTTGTTCTCTCTTAGCTGCACAGATTTGGTGAGACAGGTGCGGGCCTGACACTTGGACCCGCGCCGAGAAACGAAACGAATGCCACTGGCGAAGTATTCGTGAGCCCACTTTGGAGCAACCACGCGCGTACACCACGAAGTCGCGAATACAATGTATACATACTCCTCGTTCCAACTAAGCAGCATGAAGCCAATAACTAGACAGGCGTTGCCGCCTCGTAGCCTCACTACTTCTTTTACGAAGCTTTTGAACTAGGCGAGTCTATATCATCGGCTGCCCCCGGTAGCCTGGTTCGAAATTACTGCAATACGACGTTTCTCAAGGGAATAAAGAAAAAAAGAGAACACTTTCGTGTCGCGAAAACAGCACGAAAGGTGTATGCAGGGGGCGCGGTCTCGTGCGGTTGGCAGTATGCACAGTTAAAATTTGTTGTTGGTTTTGTGCTGTGGCAAACTGACAACACTGGAGCAAAAAAGCGCTTGTGCTGCTATAACTAGAAACTTTGACGTAGCATTCATTATGCCAATGACAGTGTGCGTAAGAGTTTGTGACGTAGGCCGTGTATGCTCACCCACTCGTACAAGACACACATATAGTTGCTTATTTACAAGGAGTAAAGATATTCGCTGGCGCGGATGATACTCTGCGAATACTGCATTTTCTTTTTCTTTGGAGATGTTTTCATTGACAGCTTCTGTATATATATATATATCTATATATATATATATCTATATATATATATAATATATATATATATATATATATATATAATATATATTATATATATATATATATATATATATATATATATATAATATATATATATATGAGATCTAACAAACAGTAATGCCAAGGAATGTACAGGGGAAGTTATTAGAACCAATGGAATGTAAATAAAGAAAAGTGGGTGGGAAAATAACCAGCCGTGAGCAGGAATTTATTTCTGGTTATTTTTTCTGGCTGGTTATTTTTCCACCCACTTTTCTTTCTTATTTACATTCCATTGGTTCTAATAACTCCCCTGTATATTCCTTGGCATTACTGTCTGTTAGATCTCATTATTATTGTGTCAAATATATATATATATATATATATATATATATATATATATATTATATATATATATATATATAATATATATATATATATATTATATATATATATATATATATCTTTAAAAATCAACCTTGTTGAAGTTGAATTTCAACCACATTTTTCACTTATGCGTACACTCTGGTTGGGTGCAATTTTCCTATTTCGCTCTGAAGTAAACACACACGAGAACAGATTGCCACCTTTACTTGAACTTCACTCAAGTATATCGCTGGGTTTATGCCCCCTAAAGGTGCACCCGAGCGGCAAACTAGCCAACTACGTTTTTGTTTGGACACACACACACACACACACACACACACACCACACACACACACACACACACACACACACACACACACACACTAACGTGTGTGAATGTAATTGCTGCCACGGTGCTGTTGACGCGGGTAAACTAGTGCTGCTGCATCATCCCCAATGCTCGTAATTATAAGGTATTGATCAAGTCAGGAGTTATGCTGCCATAGGAAGCACATTCTTATTGCGCCAAATATGTTCCAGTGTAGCGCGTATGTTTACAAACTCGGCAATGCGTCTCTTGCGTGCACTGCACGAAAAGGGAAAGCAAAAATGGGCCCCGTATCTGCATGTCACACTGCAAATGTCGTCGAAAGACGGTAGTATTGCGTGTGGACAGAGTGAACAAAACGTTTATTTGATGTTCTACACAAGAAAATCGGTGAATGGTATTCTAGAGGCGCTGCGTGCCTCGAGCGTGCAGCTAATTTCGGTATATACCGAAATTGGCAGGCCGCAGTCTTTTTTGCAGGCAACATTGTTATGTGGTGCATGGTTAACTTAATATAGAACTCGTATTACGCCTGTCGTTTTCATTCGTACGGTGGATCCGAAGGCTCATATAAAGGGGCTCCTTGCTCCCTTTATATAAGCCTCTTATCCGTCACGCGGTAAAGTTCATTCGTTCCACCGCTTACTCTATTTAACAAGACAACCCCGTCCACCCTGCCTGCACCTCCACCATCTACGTTTACCTTCGCCGTACATCGTTTCTCCGCCACCAGTTGCGCAATTTTCGTGGCCACGACCCTCGCTATACTTTCAATTTCACGCGATGTCGTGCGAAAAGCACCCACGAACTCACGTCACGATGAAAAAAAAACACCTCGAACAAAATAACAAGAAACCAAAAGAAAAAAAAAAGAGCTGCGCTCATGAAAGCGAACACGCTAGCAAACAAACAAGCAAAGAAACGAGCGGGAAAAATTGAAACGCACTACGAGAAACGACAAGAAAGCGTGAGCGACGCACGGTTCAATTTTTCGCCGAGTCACGTTCCTATGAAGGAGAAGACAATGATTTAAGAAAAAAAGAAGCGAAGCTCGGCGCCAGTTTCCAGCTCAACGGGTGACGCTGACTGGATCGTTTAAAGCTCGCACGGCCGGGAGCTTGCAAGTTTAAGACCCAGCGAGCACTCGCCCGTCCCATTTTTCGAGGCAGGGCGAAGATTAGCGTCAAGCCCGTGGCGTAAACAAAGACGAGAAAACACACGACAAGCGGCGGGCACCAAAAACCTTCGGCGTGTTTACCCTTGCTGCTCGGGTTATATGCATAAATAGGCCCGCACCGGTTTCTGCAGCAAAACGCTGTCGCAACTGCCTACGCGCGCGGGGTATTTCGGGAAGCACGCAACCTTGAAGAGGGGGAGCCCGGAGCGAAACAATCGCCCTTGCTATCCCAACAAGAGCGTCGTCCATAAAGAGTTATCTCTCTTTTTCGCGTTTTTCAGTATTTTATGTTTCCCTCTCGGCCTCCTTATTTTTAAAGCGCTTCACAGCGCTTCAGTATGACTGCTTAACGCAGGAACGCCGCGTCTTGGACTTTATCAAGTTCTTTCTTTGTTTCTTCCTATAGCTGGATGTAAAGGCAACGCAGAGCGGAATGAAACGGGAAAAAAGAGCACAGTCAATACGAGTACAAAAAGGAGTAGCCTGTGCATGGGAAAGGAGTAACGTAAAACTGGCGAGGGGTAGGGATGACGTAAGCCACAATAAAACATCCACACATATTTCCCAGAAAGAAATCTTTCTAGTTGCCGAAAAATTGGTCCTGGTTCGAAGGTCGAAGCCGAAATATATGCCTATCAGGGGGCGGTAAAGCAACCACCCCTGAAAGGCGTTGGTCCCGGGGTTTCGGCCACCTGGGTATCAACGTTCACCTAAACACGGGGGCGACTAGGCATTTCGCCTCCGTAAGCATCGAATCTCGGCCGAGATTCGGTCCCGAGACCTTCAAGTGAGCAGCCAAGCACCGTGTCTTTTGGAAGCATTAAGTGCTTCCAAAAGCGTTCCTTGAAGCGTTGACTATGCGGCAACGTAAACTGAAATATATATATATATATATATATATATATATATATATATATAGATATATATATATTATATATATATATATATATATATATATATATATATATATGAAATGAGAAATTATGCAGCTTTACAGCAGCAAAGGCTTGATACATACATTAGCATTGTCTTCGATTAAATTGACAGCCAACACAGTATAAGCCAATGCGCCTATTGTCGGACCATACGCAGTATATAGGCTGTGTGGTAGGGAAAACCTGGCAAATTTAATTATTTGTGTTTCATTTACTTATTCAATTATTTATTGATTTTGCCGCGCTTCTGTTATTGCTAAATCACTCACAAGGAGGAAACAAATTGTGAATACAATGCGCATTCACTCTCCCGTTCAACCCAATCGCATATTGCTGCGGACTCCGAATCCCTCCTATAACGCCGGGAAATAACGTAGCACCTTGAAGGTCTCGCAGTACGCATCACGTCATAGCATAAAGAAGTGCGGAGCCCTCTGACTGGCTCCGTGGTCTTGTTGACGAACCACGCGGTTTTTATATTCTCTTTTTTTTCTGAAGTCATTTCGTTCTGTTCTTTTCGAGCAACTTGATGGCGTGTAAAGGGGGGGGGGGAGTTAGAGGCAACGCCAGGATGAAGGAGAAGCGGTGGAGGGGGGGGGGGGGGGGGTTGCTGAGAAGAGATGCCAGGTCGACGTCGTGGACGCTCTATTTAGGTTGCTCGCCGCCGTTGTGTCCCCGTCACGTTCCAGTGACGCTCGCAGGGGCAGACACAGAGCAGAGAGCCCCGCAGCGACAGCACGCCATGCGTGACGTCATCAGAGCCCAGAATGTGATGACGCTGCGAATGCCTGCACCTCTAGTCTAGTGAAAAAGCCCGAGGCAAGGGGCGAACGACTGAACCCAGCAAAAAGGAAGTAAATGACTGAAAGATGAAAGAAAGGGGAGACTTGAGATCGAGGTTGAACTAGGAGAGATAAATAAAAAAAATAACGCGAGGACTAAGTGAAAGCGCGCCAAAGCAAGTGTCAGGGGTAGAAAAGCAGTTAATCGGGGGGTCTTCGGCCGCTTGCTTCCACGGTCCGAAAATCGATATGGGCTCGACGAGGTGTTAAGGCCGCGAGTGCTTGCAGGACGGCAAATGGACGAGAGAGAGAGTGTGTGAGTGTGTATGTACGTGAAGGCACCAAGGAAAAGGGAGAAAGAAGGGCGGGGACCGGCGCGTGTTCGAGTGGGCGAGCAACGGCGCACTTGAGAAGTGAAAGCGGGCCAAACAGGGCGCCAGAAGAAAAAAAGAAAGAAAAAAGAACGCAAAGCAGTGGAAGATTTTCGAAATCGATTGGTTCTCGGCATAGAATGGCACTTTCTCGCTGCTGCCTCTTCGCAAAACATCGCGCCAAGAAGAGATGGGTTTCGCAAGCAAGCTTCGCCTATTCTATCTCCATACCATAAGCCGCCGCCTGCTCGAGTTTCTTCATTTCAGTTTCGCTGTTTTTAGGCACAGCCGTTGAGAGCGAGCTGTCATGGCACGCAGGCGGCCAAGCTGAAGCGAAGAAGGTGTAAGCTGCCATGCTAGCTCATTGGATAGACGGGTCCGATTCTCAATTCGACGACGGCGCTCATATGAAGGCTGAAAGTGTAAGAACACTCGTGTACGGTACACTTCAGGTGCACGTCAAAGCCGGGCATCGGATGGTCGAACTGAATTCGGAGTTACGTGCTTCAGAGATAGTGGGTTTGCCACTTCAAACTAAACTCATCCTCGAATTCTCCTCGCTAGTCATGTTAAGCTGAACGTCCATATCGTATGGTTGTCTCATCTTATGGCCTGGCAGTATCTATCTATCTATCTATCTATCTATCTATCTATCTATCTATCTATCTATCTATCTATCTATCTATCTATCTATCTATCTATCTATCTATCTATCTGTCTATCTACCTGTCTGTCTGTCTGTCTGTCTGTCTGTCTGTCTGTCTGTCTGTCTGTCTGTCTGTCTGTCTGTCTGTCTGTCTGTCTGTCTGTCTGTCTGTCCATCCGTCCGTCCGTCAGCCCGGTATGAAGGCTATACAGCATGAAGCATTATGTCATAGTGTGTGGAACAGAGTCTATAAACAGCCAAAACGGGTGATATTTATGACATGCAGTATCACTGGCATTCATTCATACTATAATTTGGGCTGCAACCAAGCGTGTACAGGGAGGGAGGGGGGATTGTTAAAAGTTCCCAGGCCACGTTGCCATAGAAATACATAAAATAGTGGCCTAAGAACTTGCAAACGTTTGACCCCCCTCCCCCCTTTCTGTACATTTCTCTATAGGTACATCGGAATCGGACAACTAAAATCCTACATTCTGCGCAAAACAATTCAAGGTTTGTACCACATAGCACATAACAGATACACGGTACTAGTTCAAAAATAAAAAAATCAAAATCAAAAACTTTATTTCGTCCACAAGTGTGTGTGTTGTGGAACAGGAGGGCTCGAGAAAAAAAGTGGATTTATCCACTTGAGAAGCCTCGAGCCCCCGTTTTACATGGCATACAGCGAGAGCATGGAAGTGATTATGCAGTACTGATATAATACAATACTTATACTAACACAGTATTTCAATATTTACAACAAACACTATACAATACAAAATGTGCACACTATCTAATGGTAAATCATTCACATAATCATGAGATCGCAATCAGCATTTCTTCATGCAAAAAAAAAATAACTGAAAAAAGACAAAAAGAAGAGAAAACAGTTAAAACTTGAAAACTCGTTGAACGGAATCTATACTTTTTTACAAAAAGAAAGAGCATCAATCCTTGGCGGCAAAGAATGCTTTGGTTGCACTGTTCCCAGTTGTCTCTAAAATGATTTCACATTGAAGAGGGGGGAATAATATGCGAGTTAAGAGTCGAGAGAGTATAACTGTAGTTTTAGGTCATATTAGAAAACCCGAATGCATGGTGTGCGATTTTTCTCTCTTTCGCTATACCTTTCGTGCGTGCTAAACAACCAATCAGGTATTACGAGGGTACGCTTGTGCTTTACGTGGAGCACGATGCAATTAACATATGGTTGGTAATAAAAGTAATACGGGCATTTCGAAACAGCAGATTCTACAGGATAATTTCTTTCTTGTTTTGTGTTTCATTGTGATTTTACACCTGCATCACATATGAACCTTGAGCGAGGACAAAGAAGGAGCGATGTTTCTTTAATGAAACGGGCGTTTATTCCTTTCGGGCTGGCCACTCTCCCGTCCGGTCCTTAAAAATGCGAGTCCTGCGGGTCCACCCTTTTAGGCTACACTGCGGAAAGCGTGCCCACGCATACATGAGTGATCGATGGCTTCACCGATCGCGGCTTCGTGCCAGCTGACGGAAACCCAAGCTCGAAAGAAAGAAAGAAAGAAAGAAAGAAAGAAAGAAAGGAAGAAAGAGGGATAAAAGAAAGAGGGAAAGAAAGAGAGAGACAGAAAGAAAGAAAGAAAGAGAGAGAGAGACAGAAAGAAAGAAAGAAAGAGAAAGAAAGAGAGAGACAAAGAGAAAGAGAGAGAAAGAAAGAACGAAATAGAGAGAAAGAAAGAAAGAGAGAGACAAAGAGAGAGAGAGAGAGAGAGAAAGAAAGAGAGAAAGAAAGAAAGAGAGAGACAAAGAGAGAGAGAGAGAGAGAGAGAGAGAGAGAGAGAGAGAGAGAGAGAAAGAAAGAAAGAAAGAGTCGCCTCCGTGTTGTTGATCTGTGCTTCACTGGGCACCACGCCATGACTCTGTGACGTCAATGGAGGCTCCCCTATGGTGACCGGTAGAGTGCCTACGTCTACCAGGTGACGAGTTCGCGGTGGAGACCGCCATCTTAAAGCCCCTTACGCCATCTGGCAAAGTTGTAGAGAGTAGCGGCGTGAACCGGCCGTCTCCTGCCCAGCGGCGCGCCCCGATCCATGAATGAAACTGCCTCCCCCCGCGACTCCCGATTCCAAACTTGGCGACGAACCCTGCCGCTAATGAGAGAGAACCGGCCGGCAATACAATGGCACGGTGGCGCGCCCTTGTCGTCGTGACACTGCATTCACACACATCCTCCACAATGCACTCCCTTCGTACTCTCCGCTCCCTCCATCAACCTCGTTTCGCGTTTCCCGGCCTAAATAGATTTATCGAACCTCTCCGCGTCGCCCCGCTGCATTCAGGCATGCGGCAGGGGCAATTCAATTATTCGTCGAGAACGGCAGCTGCAGCGTGCTGCACTCGAAAAAAAAAAAGTTCCAGTTGTTGGTCGCCGGGGCGAAGTCCGAGGCGAGTCTCGAAGTTGAACACCGTACTTAAGCAGAGAGCGCGGTCGTGCGGTTAATGGCGTCACCGTGGAAAGACCACCCGGGGTATTGTGACGACTGAAGACGTGGCAACGAACTCGAGAAAGGCTGGGTCCTCTCCTCATTTTTTTTCTTGTTCTATCTCTCTGTTTTTGAGCACTAAAAACTTGGCTGTTTGCCCTGCTCGTGCAGATCACGATATTTGCGTTGAACCAGATTATGTCTTACAGCGTTGTTGAAGTCAAATAAGCGAGAGCCAAAGAAAAAGAACGGTAGGTCACACCTGATAACTCTGTTACAGGCAGCCGACTTCATAGGAGAAAACGAAGGGCAAAAGGCAGGGTAAACGTAAAGAGCTTAAGCAAGTCGTTCTTATATCGTAGTTGTTCACCATGAGCAAAGCCAGATTTTTTTTTTTCATCTGGGGGAAAGGGGGCATATGTTTCAGCGCGTATAAGTGCACATAATAATAGAGGTGCACACAGCTGCGTATTGCGTAACTCGCTTGTCCGCAGAGTATTGAATAACTATAATGATTTATGTTGAGCATCTTACAGCATCTTACAGCCGCCTCAAGAGAGTTTACAAGGGGCTTCAGGAAGGCCAGCCACTACTGTAGCCTTTCGGGTTCCTCGCGTGAAGGCTCGAAGGCTAAAGCCTTAATTGCCTCATCAAATGTAAAAGGCGTCACCATCGCCGTCCACGCCAGCGATGCAATGAATCGTCAATTAATGGTGACGTCGAAAATCGCCATAATTTGTGACATCGTCTTGATGCCAACAGGACGTGAAATGTGACGCCACGTGATGAC
The DNA here is from genome assembly GCF_013339725.1 of Rhipicephalus microplus. NCBI lineage: Eukaryota > Metazoa > Arthropoda > Arachnida > Ixodida > Ixodidae > Rhipicephalus > Rhipicephalus microplus. The sequence goes on along the minus strand of NC_051171.1, from coordinate 154,301,302 downwards.
ATCATGAAAAGACATTGTCACCTGGTTGACCAGGCGACAATGTCAACATCACGTGGCGTCACATGTCACGTCTTGTTGCATGATATATATATATATATATATATATATATATATATATATATATATATATATTATCGGACAGACAGACAGACAGACAGACAGACAGACAGACAGACAGACAGACAGACAGACAGACAGACAGACGACAGACAGACAGACAGACAGACAGACAGACAGACAGATAGATAGATAGATAGATAGATAGATAGATAGATAGATAGATAGATAGATAGAAGATAGATAGATAGATAGATAGATAGATAGATAGATAGATAGATAGATAGACAGACAGACAGACAGACAGACAGACAGACAGACAGACAGACAGACAGACAGACAGACAGACAGACAGACAGACAGATAGATAGATAGATAGATAGATAGATAGATAGATAGATAGATAGATAGATAGATAGATAGATAGATAGATAGATAGATAGATAGATAGATAGATAGATAGATAGATAGATAGATAGATAGATAGATAGATAGATAGATAGATAGATAGATAGATAGATAGATAGATAGATAGATAGACAGACAGACAGACAGACAGACAGACAGACAGACAGACAGACAGACAGACAGACAGAAGATAGCTAGATAGATAGATAGATAGATAGATAGATAGATAGATAGATAGATAGATAGATAGATAGTATAGATAGATAGATAGATAGATAGATAGATAGATAGAAGATAGATAGATAGATAGATAGATAGATAGATAGATAGATAGATAGATAGATAGATAGATAGATAGATAGATAGATAGATAGATAGATAGATATAGATAGATAGATAGATAGATAGATAGATAGATAGATAGATAGATAGATAGATAGACAGACAGACAGACAGACAGACAGACAGACAGACAGACAGACAGACAGACAGACAGACAGATAGATAGATAGATAGATAGATAGATAGATAGATAGATAGATGATAGATAGATAGATAGATAGATAGATAGATAGATAGATAGATATCTCTCCAAGTCGTCTTAGGTGAATTTAAGAAGGGACCTACGGTCACTTTTCCTTTGGACTGAGGAGCCGCTTCTATAGGAGTCACTAGATTTCAAGATTCGACTTCCCAAAGTTTCGTGGTACCACCCTAGTATTTATCCTCGAACGGCATGAATGCATAAGCGGCCGTGGACGTTT